>VDFB02075321.1:365546228-365585970 GCA_007258455.2 Sequoia sempervirens
AAAGTGAGCACAAAATGTAGCATGAATTACAAGTGTGCAATTTTTGACATTACAATACTCCTAGAACAATTTGTTTGTTATTTCATGTAACACTACCCATCCGATATCAACATTCTTTAGTAGCTTGTTACTTGAAGGCATTCAAAAAAATCTTTGAAACTCAAAATATTTTTGGACTTCTAAAAAAGCATGCATAGAGCTCATACACAAGATCTTACATTTTCAATGTTCAAATGGACATTGGCTAACAATTTTAAAGGATAGTCATTCAATGGGCCATACAATGAATATCAATCATGTATAGTGAACATAATGTCCACATATTTATAATAGGTCCATTTTAATGACCCTACATAATTGATGCCCCACTCTCACTAATGCAAACTAACTTCGTTGCAAATAAAACATGATAGATGTCCCATCTACACCAATTAAGACTGAATTTTTTATTGTTATCAAATCATTCATTCCTCTAATCTCCTTCAAACTATTTTTGATGAGTTCCAAAAGGGTGGTAGAGTTAAATTTTTCTTTCATTTCTACAAGAAGATAGGGCTAGCGGATATGATTCTCTAGAACATTAGCATGAATGCATACCCAAGAAGTATTGTCAATGGTCATTACTTCTTCTAGAGACAAGGTAAAGAAATTCATTTTATTCAATTTTTCTTGTATATCATGTTTCTCTTACTTGGCCAAAACATTGAAATTATTTCCAAACCCTATTTGATAGACTAATGAGAAAATGGAAAATTTGGCACTCCAAGAAGACATTAAATTCTTAAAAAATTTAGTCATTTATGGATGACCTCTATGGAATATAATTGCAAGTTGTATAGTTTCAAATAATTGACTTTCTTCCATTACATTTGCAAATAGAGTAGATATGGAACCTCAAATAGTAGAAAGTCATGCCTACGTTCGATGTATTCTTCAACTCAATTACACTATGAGCAAGAGCCCATTAACCTTTCATTATCTAACACATCAATAACTTCAAATCTATATTTACATTTAAATTTTCACAAAATTTACTCGCATGCTTCTCAATGGTGTCTAATTCCACTTGTAGCATCTTTTTGTTCATATATTTTCAGCTACAAATCATTTTGGAGTCAAAAAGGATTTTGCTTTTGATGAAATAAATATATTTGTTCACATATCAATGTGTAGTAATATGAAAGGACATTGGTGTTTGACCCATTGTATTATAATACAACTTCAACAATTTATATAGTGACATGCCTATAAATATTTCCATATGGATTAGAATTATATACAACAAACAATACAAGTATAACAACAATTTAACTCAAGAACAAGTATAAAAAGGTTTAAGATCAAGCACTTGAGAGATTTATTCTTGTTGGAATTTTTACCAAAAGAGTTTTCCAACATAGAATTGTAGTATATTATAAATGAGACATTTTTCTTCTATCACATTTAAGATTTTGTTGGCACTCTACTCAATAGGTCTATTGATATTATTTATGTTTATTTAGTATCCCAACTAGGTCTCAAGTAGTTCTTTGTGAGCCATGGCTTATGAACTCTAGAAAAAAAAAATTATTGAATGTTCTCTACATAAGTAACATGGGATATTTTCAAGTTGAATCAATTTCTGGCGAGAATTTCTCTTATTGTAGATGTTTTAATGAGCAATGGTGTTAACAAGAGCAATCCACACTAAATCATTGTTCAAACTTTAGGTAAGCACGACAAGAGGTAGATCTAATAGCTTTATTGTTCTTTAAGTGATGCAGGGCATCGCATTTTTGGTGTGAAATTTTTTGGTTTTTATCTTCACGGTTATGTTTTTGTTTTATGCCTTTTGTTCTCTTGTTGACAAGTGGGCATATGGGGAGAGCAGCAAACTGCTTTCTTGGATTCCTATCGTGCATTATTGGTTTTGATTGAAGGAAAGAAGAAGTCTGCGACAAAAAGTCACCCTTCTTGTGTGTGAGTGGTTGCAAGAAAACAAGACAGTGAAAGAAAAGAAAAAAGAACCGATCCAGCAAAGACGGCCAAGAAACGGTGGTTAAGAAAAAGAAAAGGCATCGATTGAAATCAAGAAAGGGGAACGTCATAGTGAGAGATGTCGCTTCTTCCAGGAAAAGATAAAAGCCACGGTATGAAGAGAGGTCTGGTCGGCTGGTTTAAGTAGAAGGCACATCCCCAAAAGCAATAAAAAGAGAACAGAAGGGAGAATAAGGAGATAACAAGGGGCAGAAAGAAAGCACCCATCTACAGTGTGGGGAAAGAGGGTATGATCTGTGCCCAAGGAGAAAGGAACAAGAATTGGCATTGGCTCAGCCAGACTCGCTCCCAACTTGGCATGGTTTTCTTTGAATCATTGTAATTCTATTCTACCTGATGGCGTTATGAATTTAAAATGTTGTTTTGAATGAGTACTGAATTTTATGTGTTGCTATCACTTTACTCCAAGAATCAGTTAGCCTATTGAAAGTTTCATTTTACATTATGTCTAAACTCATACATACCTGTTACCTTTAAATTATGTGGTTTGGACTAGCATAAATAGTTTGCTTTGTTGCTATTGCCTTGATTGTGGATCATTTAAACCACCTAGACCATCAATCTAGAGGCAATCTATTGAATAGTTTGTTTACTATATTTGTTTTCCCTTGTTATAGTTGTTGTCCCAGTCGCTACTTGCCTTAATTTGTGTGAAATTGAATAGTTTTCCATCATATTTTGGTATCAAAGCGGAAGAAGTTGGGCATTTGGGAAGTGAGCAAAATGTCACCGAGGGCGATGAGACGAGGAGGTGCTTAGGGTGGTGGTCGAAGAGGCCATGAAGAAGGAATCTTGGAGATGCTACAAAACATGACAACAAGAATGGATGCAATGAAACAAGCACAACGAACAGGAGTAATTGCGGATGATGTGAGTGAAGTTGTGGAAGAAGAGCAACCCCAAGCCAATGACGGAAATCAAGAAGAAATAGAAAGGGTTGAAGAAAGATTGATCAAAGTTGTGATGAACGTGGGAGCCAAGCCAAGAATTGAAGTTCCTACGTACTCAGGAAGCCTGAATGGAGAAGAGCTTATTGACTGGATCAATGACTTAGATAAGTATTTTGAATACCTTCTTGCAAAGGAAAGAAAGGTGAAGTTTGTTTGTACACGGCTGAAAGGCCATGCCGCAATGTGGTGGGATTACGTGCAGGTTGAAAGACGTAAGAAAAACAAAGAGAAGATCTCTTCTTGGGATCAAATGGTTTCCAAATTGAAGATGAAGTTCCTTCCAACAAACTACCAAATGAATCTTTTCAAAAGATTACAGAATTTGAAGCAGAAAGATATGCCAGTCAAAGAATACACCGAAGAGTTCTACAAGTTGGCAATTCAGTTAGGCCATAGTGAAGAGGATATGGAAAAGGTGGCGAAGTATTTGAATGGTTTAAAATACAGTTTGTAGGATGAGTTAAGTTTAGTGTCTCCATGAACTCTTAAGGAAGCCTATCAGTTTGTCATTAAGGCAAAGGAGAAGCTCATGAGGAAACAAAATCAGCAAGGAAGGCAAAGAGGAAGAGGCTTTAAAGGAAGAGGACCACAGTTTGGTCGGGGACAACAAACTCATCATGATGAAGGGGCTGGAAGTTCTAGTAGACCGGCTAATCAAGAAAGAGGAGGTTATCAGAACAAAGGAGGTAGATCATTTGGTAGAGGTGGTTATCAAAGAAGAGGAAGAGGATTTGCAAGTAAGTGTTTCAAATACAATCAATATGCTGGTCATAAGAGTTGGGAGTGTCCAGAGTTCGTAAAGGAAGGGCACACAAGGCTAGAAAGGAGCGCTTAGATTGTGCAAGTAGAACAAGAAAGCTTGGGATCACCTACACATCATACTGAGGAACCTAAGACTAGAGAGTCTTTGTTGTTCAAGAGAGTGTTGTTGAAGCCACTGAAGGAAAGTAAAGAACCAAAACAAAGAAGAGCTCTACTCAAGACAAAGTGCAAGGTAAAAGGTAAGAGCTGCAAATTGACTATTGATAGTGGTAGTACGGATAACTTAGTGGTTGTAGAAATGGTGGATAAGCTAGGTTTGAAGAGGATTAAGCATCCTACACCTTATAGAGTTTCTTGGCTTCAAAAAGGGCATCAATTAGTAGATGAACAAGCATTAGTGGAATTCCAGATTGGCAGTTATAAGGATAGTGTGATTTGTGACATCATGCCTATGGAGGTGTGTCATGTATTGCTTGGTAGGCCTTAGCAGTTTGATCAGAAGGTTGCACATGAAGGGAGGAGTAACATGTGTACCTTTGAAAAGGATGGAATCATGCACACTTTATTGCCTGTGTGAACAAGAAAAGGACAGTAGTAGTAGTAACAACAATAAGATAATGTTGGTGAGTGGAAAACAGTTCTTGCATCTCATGAAGGAGGACATGGGAGTTGCTTTGGTGCTCAAACCTAAGGAGTTGCTTAATCTATAAAATTGGAGGAACTACCCAAGGAGGTACAGGAAATCTTGGATGAACTTAGGGATATTGTTGCAGTTGATTTGCTTGATGAGTTGCCTCCTATGCATAACATTAGTCATCACATGGATTTGATTCCAGGGGCTAGCCTTCCAAATAAGGCTGCATACAGATTGACTCCTCAAGATAATGATGAGATTAAAAGGCAGGTTGAGGAATTACTTCAGAAAGGGTTGATAAGAGAGTCTTAGTCCTTGTGCAGTGCCTACAGTCTTGGTGTTGAAGAAGGGGAATGAGTGGAGGATGTGCACGAATTCTCGAGCCATTAACAAGATAACTATCAGATACAAGTTCCCAATACCCAAAATAGATGATTTGATGGATTGCCTGGGTGGTGCTAAGTATTTTTTAAAGATATATCTAAAAAGTGGTTACCATCAGATTTGGATCAAACCTAGAGATGAGTGGAAGACAACATTCAAAACGAATGATGGACTATACGAGTGGTTGGTTATGCCCTTTGGGCTCACGAATGCGCCCGATACTTTTATGAGGCTCATGAACGAAGTCTTGAAACCTTTTCTTGGGAAGTTTGTTATTGTGTATCTTGATGATATCTTGGTGTTTAGCATGTCTAAAGAGGAGCATCTACAACATTTGAGGATGGTGATGACGAGGCTGCATGAAGAAAAGTTGCTGATTAATTTGAAGAAGTGTGTATTTATGCAAACTGAATTGGTTTATTTGGGTTTTGTCGTATCCAGTGAAGGGCTGAAAATGGACAAGGATAAGGTACAAGCTATCATTGATTGGCCAACACCAAGGAGTGCGCCTAAGGTAAGGAGTTTTCATGGGCTTGCTAGCTTTTATAGGAAGTTCATTAGAAATTTCAGTCATATAGTTGCTCCCATACTTGAAACTATTAAGGGGTCTAAAAAGCAGTTTATATGGACACAAGAGGCTGATAAGAGTTTTGGATTTCTTAAGCATAGAGTAGTTGAGCAACTTATACTAGCATACCTGATTTCAATAAAGTGTTTCAAGTTGACTATAATGCCAATGGATTGGCTATAAGGGCTATTCTTAGCCAGGAAGGTAAACCAGTGGCTTATTTTAGTGAGAAATTGAATGAAGCTAAGAAAAAATATTTTGCTTATGATCTTGAATTCCATGCATTGGTTCAATCATTGAAGAAGTGGAGGCATTACCTGCTTCCTAAAGAGTTTGTTGTGTACATTGATAACCATGTATTATAGTTAATTAATAGTCAACATAAGCTAAATCAGAGGCATTGCAAGTGGGTAGAGTATTTGCAAAGTTATAATTTTGTGTTGAAGCATAAGAGTGGGCAAACAAATAAGGATTAAGTAGATGTTTATTGTTGCATGAAATTCGGGCTAACAGTGTTGGTTTTAATAGTTTGAAGGAGTTATATGCAGATAATGCAGATTTCAAAGATGCTTATGAAGCTTGCAACAATCCAATCAGCAAAGACAAAGGTCCTTGGACGGAGTATATGATACAGGAGAGTTTGTTGTTCAAAGGCAGTCAATTGTGCATACCTCAAGGCTTTATGAGAGACAATCTCTTGAAAGAGAAGCATAGTGGCAGTCTAGGAGGACATTTTGGAAAGAACAAAACATATGTACAGTTGAGTACACACTACTATTGACCAAGAATGAGGGCTGATGTAAAGAAGTATGTGCAGAGATGCAGGGTATGTCAGCATGCCAAGCGAAGAAGTTAGAATACAGGGTTGTATCAACCATTGACAGTTCCATCTCGACCATGGGATTTTGTAAGTATGGACTTTGTTATGGGTTTGCCTTAGACTCAAAAGGGCAATGATTTAGTATTTGTAGTTGTGGATAGGTTCTCTAAAATGGTGCATTTTATCCCATGTAAAAAAGCTAGTGATGTAACCCATATTGCTAATATGTTTTTCAAAGAAGTTCATTTACATGGCATTCCACAGAGTATTGTGTTAGATAGAGATACAAAGTTTGTTGGGCATTTCTAAAGAACCCTTTGGAAGAAGTTGGGAACTCATCTTAGTTTCAGTTCAACCTATCACCCCCAGACAGATGGCCAAACAGAAGTGGTGAATAGAAGTCTTGGTGACATGTTAAGGTGCCTTGTTGAGAAAACGCCTGGTAGCTGGGATATGGCTTTGGCACAAGCGGTGTTCGCTTACAATGATTCTCCAAATCGGAGTACAGGGTTTGGTCCTTTTTATGTTGTTTATAGTATGCATCCTAGGGGTGTCTTGGAGCTTAGAAATATTGGTGACATGGAGAAACGAAGTGCAGATGGTGAGGAGTTTGCTTGAGTTATTCATGACCTTCATGAGGAGGTGAAGTTGAACATTGAAGGGAGCAATCAACAATGCAAACAATATGGTGATAAGGAGCGGAGGAAGTTCATTTTCAAGTGGGTGATCTTGTGTTAGCACATCTTCAAAAAGAAAGATTTCCTACAGGTGAGTACAATAAACTAAAAATGAAGAAAGTTGGTCCATGCAAGATTCTTCAAAAAATTTCAACGAATGCCTATGAGATCAGTCTTCCTCCAAGCATGGGGATTTCACCCATCTTCAACGTAGCCGATTTATATCCATATCAAGGTGCTACAGAGGACGAAGCCACTAAGTTGGAGTTGAAATCTATTGATGGTCGGCACGTGACCAAACCCATTCCGCTGGAAATTGAATCATTCTGGACAAACAATTGCTAAGGAAGACTCAAGGCAAGGAGTATATCAGGTATCTGGTCAAGTGGGGTGGTCATCCTTTGGAGGATGCTTCATGGTTAATTGTACCTAAGATTGTCGCCTCTAGTCTTTCCATCAATGACCTCATGAACGGGAGTTCATGAACCTTTGCTTCCCCTGAGGAGCCTAATGCAAGGGCATCGCATTTTTGGTGTGAAACATTTTGGTTTTTTTCTTCATGGTTTTATTTTTGTTTTGTGCCTTTTGTTCTCCTATTGACAAGTGGGTGTATGGGGAGGGCATCAAACCACTTGCTTGGATTCCTATAGTGCATTATTGGTTTTGATTGAAGGAAAGAAAAAGTGAGACAAAAAATCACCCTTCCTGTGCGTGAGTGGTTGCCAGAAAACAAGCCAATTAGTGAAAGAAAAGAAAAAGAACTGATCGAGCAAAGACAACCAAGAAACAATGGTTAAGAAAAGAAAAGGCATCAATTGAAGTCAAGAAAGAGGAACGCTATAGTGAGAGATGATGCTTCTACTAGGAAAAGATAAAAGCCACGGTATGAAGAGAAGTTTGGTCGACTGGTTTAAGTAGAAGGCACAACTCCAAAGGCAATAAAAAGAGAACAGAAGGGAGAATAAGGAGATAACGAGGGGCAGAAAGAAAGCACCCACCTACTACATGGGGAAAGAGGGTGTGATCTATGCCTAAGGAGAAAGGAACAAGAGTTGGCATCGGCTAAGCCAAACTCGCTCCTAGCCTAGCATGGTTTTCTTTAAAACATTGTAATTATATTCTTCCCAATGGCATTGTGAATTTAGAATGATGTTTTGAATGCGTACTAATTTTATGTGTTGTTGTCACTTTACTCCAGGGATCGGTTAGCCTATTGAAAGTTTCATTTTACATTCTGTCTAAACTCATACATACCTATTACCTTTAAATTCAATGGTTTGGGCTAGTGTAAAGAGTTTGCTTTGTTGCTATTGCCGTGATTGTGGATCATTTAAACTGCCTAGACCATCAATCTGGAGGCAATCTATTGAGTAGTTTGTTTACTATATTTGTTGTCCCTTGTTATAGTTGTTGTCCCAACTGCTACATGCCTTAATTTGTGTGAAATTGAACAATTTGCCATCATTAAGTTGGACCATATGTTGCCTATGGAGAAGGTTGATACCTTAGAAAATGTTTCTAACTCGTTGAAAAAGTCAACAGTAAGTTTTCTTGGTGCAAGAAACTTATGGGTAAAAGAATTCAATAAATGGGAGACTATTGGGTATGTGTTGTATATTGTTATATTCTTCACCCCACCATTCCTAAAGGTGCCTTAGCTTGAGAGCGTGACTAATCCATGGAACATGGAGTCATGTGAAATGTGAGGAATCATGTGAGACATTAGGAGTCGTGAGACATGAGAAGTTGTGTGGGGAACATGAATAGTCATTTGTCAGACGTGAGGAACTGTGTGGAATCATATGGAACATTAGAGGTCATGTCAAACGTTAAGTGTAGTGGGGAAAATGAGACTTCATGGCCTAGGGTTTATTATTATTGTATTTAATACCACATAGTGGTTTTATGTAACAATGTCCTTGTATATATTTGCACATAGATTAGGATTATTTGCAATAGCAACATACGAGTACAATAACAATGTATTAGAACAAGCACAAATAGACTTGAGAGTTCTTTCTAGAAACGACTTACTAGGGTAAAAAATTGTGTTATATTATTAGTCATTATTTTCCTTTCTATTGCATTTAAGATTTTGTTAGTATTACTTCTCCTTCATAGATTTATCAATATTATTTCTCTTACAATGAAATCATAAGGTAATAAATAATAATCAATAGGAGCGCCAAAGAAAGTAGGCAACACCACAAACAATATTAATAAGAGACATATGCAGCATGTGTGCAAATGCAAGGAGACTAGCCACCAACATCCTCATTATAAAAATACAAGTTGCACAAGTACATGTTTTGTAGAATGTATGCTCAATAATAATCCAAGTGATAGAATCTTGGGGAATAACCCTTGCTGCATCAAAATTTGCAACATTAACCAATGGTGCTTTAAAAATGATGAAATAGAGGAGGAACTCTTAGCATCCAATAAGTAACATCTTTGAGAGGGCAGTCATGACAAATTATGTCTTAACACTTCATTGTTACTCAACATGAAATGTATGGCTTGTTGACTAGCCTACAGTGAAAGACAATGCATTGTCGATATACAACTATAATCTTGTGAAATCCGAATGGAATAAGAAAAACTATGATTAAAATGATTATGAAATACACTTTAATATGACATGTAATGCCTAGAGCATATGCCTAGAATGATAAGTTAGCCTTTAATACCAAGAACATCATAACAATTATTTAGAAAGAAGGTAAGTTATTAGTTTAAATCATAGCACCAATATAACAAGATAAGAAACGAGAGAATAGAGTGTTGAAACAGAACTTGCACGAGGATTCTATTCATTTAAGCTGGACTAACTTATAATGAATCTGCTTCCATATTCTCTATCAAATGGTTTGAAATTTTCAAATAGCTTACTTGAGAATGTCTCCTTACAAAACCATGCCAAGTAAATACAACCAAGGGATACATGTTGAAATCTATTTTTGCGATGCATGTCAAGACAGATCCTACTTTTAACTGAGTAAAGTAGATGGTAGCAAAGAGGTAGAAAATGGTTGAACAAAATGGATTAATTAGCAATAAAAGGAAATACAATTACCATACAAGAAGTGTTCATATCCAAGTAGGCATCATGGGTATTGATCAAGAAAAATACTTGTACAAGAAAACATTTCAACCTAGTTTATTATTTACAATAAAGAGATAAAGTCTAAACATTGAAAAACTAACCAAGTTCTAGAATAATAGATCGCCGGCTTCATTTAGAAGAAGACATGAAAATAGTTGATGTGATTCTTATTTTTCTTCTGGGAAAAAAAATAACCGTAAAGATTGGATTTCCTTCATATTGAACCAATCACGGTGACAGTTGATGATCCTATTTCCTTTTATTTGAGTAGTGAAACCATCAGCTTCTGTTGAATTCTTCATGCGTGAATATACTCAAACATCAATCTACAAAATTGGATGCCGACAGAACCAGTAGAGAACGCATGTCAAGGCTTTGATGACAATCCCCTGCATCATGCATCAAAGAAATAAATACCCAAGGAGCGAGCAAGCCACAATAAGCAAAGGAAGATATTAGTCTTGAACCCTTTAAAGATATAAGAGGCATAAATATAATTCACCCTAAAGGGTTGGACCAAAAATACATACTTGTTAAAGGAACATGTTGCACTTCGGGATCTTTGCAAGAATGATGCACCTAATCCTGGAATTTTCCTTCCAAATGCACTTAAACCTGTTAAGTGACCTTTAAGTTCAACTTCACATTCTTTGGCCTCAGAAAGGTGTGGACTAGAAGGTCCAACAATCTCAGATATTCCCTGCACCTCCTGAAATAACAAATTATATATCAAGTTAAAATAACCATTGAGCATAAGACAAATTGTTAAACACTGTAACAACATGCATGCCCTGGCACACCTTCAGACCAGCAGCAGAACATGATGCTGGTATTCTATGTTCTGGAGTCCCGGGGCTGGAGGAAGACCTCTACAAGAAGCAACTAATGATTAAGCAATCTCATTTATGATGAAACATAAGGAACACAACAAAAAGCATGTTTTAGAGGTACCTTGAGAGATGAACTAGAGCTTGATGCTTCACCTGGAAGTTCTATGGCTAGCGGAGGTTTAGAGGAAGATGCCTGAAGTGTGAAATGATGTGAGCAAAAAGAAACTTCATCGAACTGGAAAAAAGAATCCCAACACAACATGTATCCAGTTTCCATTACCTGGTGATATGAACCAGGACTGGCAGTTGAGTTGAGGTGTTCTATAGCTTGTTTGGAACTGAATGAAATCTGACAATTTATTTTCACATTAATCACACAAAATTAGCTGTAATAATACATAAAAACATATAACAAAGGCATTGGAAACTCAATAATGACTCGAAGGAAGCTTGGGATGTTGAAATTGAAGTCACTTAATGAACAGATCATTTGACAGTAACAGCATCGGCAAAAACACAGCAGCATAAATGAGCACCTTCTGATATCTTTAGAAGGCCACTTTGTGCAGTATCATTGAAACAAAAGATAAAGTATGCAAGCACAAGAATATGGTATTTATTTCATTAAGTCAAATACAATTATCTCTGGCTAGTTTTATTAACTAGTTGTGTAAATTCTAAGAGCAGATAAACATGCACCATGAACCCAATTTACAGATAACGTAAATCCTGTGATCTACAAGGTAAATATAGAACTGGAAAAGAAACACACACTGTAACACCAGAAGAAATCATGAATGGTCAGTGTTGCAATGGTGAAAGCAACAAGGGTTTGCAATCTGGCAGCTATCATCCCTGGCATGATGGCTCTATGAAGTAATTTGAGATTATATTTCATGTGATGCTCTTATTCAAGTTCTTGGAACCATGCATTAAACTACATTTTCATCATAGTTGCCGGGAGACGCAGGATACGGGTACTGGTATGGGGACGGGGACGCCAATAAAATTAGGGTACGTCAGTTAAATGAATAAGGAGACGGCTATTTTATATGTAAATGATTCACCGGAAATTTTGGGTACAGGGACTGGTACGTTGTCTATGTTCCCAAAATGGAGTTTCCCAGCAACTATGATTTTCATCTCTAGACCAACATTTTGATGGAAGATATGCTACTTGTGCATATTGTTTACTTCCAGCACATTGATAGACCCCATTTTGGTAATGTCTTAAATTTTAATGATGCAAGAGCATCTAGGTCCACAAGAAATCTTGCATTACCAAAGTCATAACAGGTGGTATTTAAATATAATTTCAGCTTTCTTTAGTTTTGGTCGCTTTTGTTTGTTAGGATTTTCATCAAACATACATATTCAGAAGGATGCTATCGGTTGCTACATATAAGGTAGGTGTTTACCAATAGGTGTTCTCTTAGGCCATAGACCTACCTGTAACTTTGGTATAGATCAGTTACAAGTTGCCTACAAGTGAGCTTCTAGCTGCATCAACTTTGAAGTCTTGTACTTACACAATAAAAGGTCTCTTTTGGAGCATTTTTCTAACCTCCTTTTGGCCTTTGGGTGACATTCTTCTTTCGAGGTTGGTTTTGGAGGAATTTTGATTGCTTTCTGTAATATGATTGTTTTATTTTTGGCATCCATTTAACCTCCCAAAAAGGCTTACACTTTGTCTCTTTTATAATCTGTTAGCACTAAGTCATCTAAACCCCATCTTCTGGCAGCTACTCATGACCCCTACCCTGACTTTTCACCTTCCTTTGTTTTGACAATTGTTCTTATTCTCTTTACCTGACAGTTTTTTGGAGAACAGTCTGTTGGCAGCCATTGGAGCAGGGTCCTAGGCGGTTGGACAGTGTTCCTTGTCTAACTGTTGCTTGCCCAACCTGTTGAGCTTTTTTGGTAGCATGTAGTGGAATTTATGATTCAAGAAAGAATTATAATGGCTGCGCAGAGGTGTGGATTGAGAGGTCAATCATTTGAGGAAAGAAGAAAGGCCAAGAAACCATGAGAAAAAGCAAAGGAGAGGAAGTGAGAGCCAATAGAGAATCATCCATCCAAGGAAAATAACAGTTCATTTTTTCTTCATCCCTGTACTAAGAAAATACAAGGCTCGTATGAGAAATTTTGTAAGCCTGTTCAAGGCAAAATTTTCAAATTAATGCACATAGAATTGTTTTGCTTCCATTTTTAGCACATTGAATTGTTGGTAAAAGTTAGGCTGCTAGGTTTAAATTGTTTTTCATTTGACCCCCTTAGTCTAGATTGCTTCAAATGGTATCAAAGCAAGGCTTTCTTGTTGGGTAGTGTCTTGTGGGGCTCTAGTAGATTTGTTGCAGGCGCATAGAGAAGTCCTGCAATTGCAAAGAGCTAAAAGCGAAGGGCTTGGCACACAGAGGAAAACCAAAGACACCTAGACTTGCAGATTTAGACTAAATGATGAGAGGAATCACAGCCAAATTGGATGCAATGGAGACAGCACAGAGAAGAGGATCACATGTTGAGAATGTGAAATAGTAGTCTTTCTATCTCATATTTTGAAGACCTTCAAAACCACACAGACCTTCATGGCGCACACCATTTTCATTTTTTTTTTTTAAATCCTAGATGGGCATGTCATAAACCACACAAGCATTGAAAGGTTGTAAGTTTTTTTTTTTAATTAATTAAAATGGCCAAGTCTCTGAGTCGAGACTCGCCTAAGCTCGGTGAGTCTGGCGAGTAATCAGCTACCGAGTCTCCCAGACTTGTCGAGGGTGGCTTGCCTCGGGACTCGCCAAGTCTAGGTGAGTCTTGTAACACTACTATCAATTTCTTTGTCAACAATTTTGATGATGCAATTGGGATTTAGTGCATCTTGACTAGCAATGCTAGAGGACCCCATCTTGCATCTACTAGTGTTATTAGTAATCCTAGTTTTCTTGGCATAGTGGTTTCAGCCATATTGCATCCAAGGAAACATTAGGGTAGAGCTTGATCATAGTTGAACCATGGAATGCTATCTTAGAAGACACCAATATTTATATGTTCCAATGGGGGTATGACTGCAACCCTTGGGAATCTTAGGAGTAAGGTTTTCTAAGAATTCCTTATAGGGTGATTTGGTAGGAAACTAAAGGAGAGAGAGGTGCTAGAAGATATAAGGATTGGAAGAATAGAGTGTGGCCAACCAAAGGGACAGTAAGATTCACATTGAATTCACCAAAAATATAATAATATATGCATTCAGATAAGTACTCTACTAAGTCAACCTCGACATCAAGAAAGGTACAAGGTGAGGTATACAGTCAAAGGAAATTGGAAGGTGCTATGTGTAGAAAGGAAGTAGATTTATGTAGACAAAGATGCATGCACCATGTTAAGACAACAATAGATGCAATAAAGCAATTAGAAGAAATATACAAAGTGACACTATGGCACTGTGCAAGGCAAAAAGAGTGGTCAATATATGAAACAAGCATGCAAGAGGTAGAGGGCCGAGGGATACTTATCTTTGTGGAATTTGTTGGAGCGATGATTTCTGTATTTGACTAGAACTTCTACACCTAAAGTCCAATGGCTTTCACTGAAACTTTGGAAGGGAAGAGGTAGCCGAGCAAGTCAGGTAGGTGCTTGTTTTTAGGACAGTGATCCTGGTCTGCAGAAAACCATCAACTCCTAGTCTTCAAGTTTTTTGTTAGTGTCTCCCTTTAGGTAAAGCCTTCTTTGACCCCCTAAGAGTGGAATTAAAGAAGGCCATAAGCAAAAAATATCAGTGCCAAGAATCACATCAAAACTGACATCACCAACCATAGTTGACTTTGTCTAATTGAGGAAACACCAATAACATACTTCACTGTCTATGGTTGGCCATAATAGGTCAATGAAATATTAGGGACCTAACAAGGTTAAATCATTCTAAGAGGGAATGAATGGGACAATAAGAGCTTATTTTTGCTGGTACTAATTGCACCTCATTCCTCCTTTTATCCCCTCTTCTAATGTTATCTATGATGTCAATTTGTGGAAGCTGGACCAAAACAATAACCAACATTAACATAACAGAATAATTGACACAAATGCTGGGAAAGAGAAAAAAATTGCATGGTTAAAGATAAAACATAGAATTAAAAAAAACAGGCATACCCAAGACATGATTGTAGAAAATAATCAAACTTATACATGTTGATGAAAAAAAATCAAGAGAACAAAATTAATTGTTGAAGAAAACATCTCAGGCTATTCTGTTATACAACCTAATATTTTCAATAAACATACAATAATCATCAAAAAATGCTATCACTGTCAACATTGACATATAAATTTAAAAAATTTGAAACAGAATGGCATACCAGCTCTCATGTTTTTTTTGTAGATTATCATAGTTAACTGCCTACCTGGACACGCTCTGCTTGTTTCCTTTCCTCTAAAGTACTCACAAATTGACATAATTCATACACGCCTAAATTTGTAACATCCTGCAACAACATTTCCATGTACCATCTCTTAAAATAATATTTTAGACAGCACATAATCTGAATACATATCTGACTGTAGAAAACCCCAAAATTGTGGCTTCCATGAATTTTGGCAAAAACTCATACCTGTTTTCCTTCTATGCGGCCAATTTTGAACTCCTATAGACAAAAATAAGCAAGATTCAGAAGAACCAACCAAAAAAACAAGATAAAACAATAGATCCCCATAAAGAGCAACAATGGAGATGAAATTACCAAACCCTGAACAGCACGTTGAACAGATTCAACATCAAAGCCAACATTTTGCATATCTCCACGAAGCTTAAATACCTATAGAATGTAAGGCATGAGACACTTTAGCAACTGAGCAGTAATAACGAGGTTGATAGCATAATTTTATGATAAAACATATCTAATAGAAATTTTGTACCTCATCTTTGGTAGCAGCATTCAATTCAGCACACTGATCCAAATTGTTATCAACACGGTCAATTCTTGAAGACAAGTGCCATTTTGCTGCCTACAAAAACATGCAAAATGGAAACAATCAAATTTTGCAATCTTACTAACCAAATATTTCAAAAATGAACAGCCCCATTAAGTACATGATTCAGATGTACAAGTGAAAAATCATTCAGGCACTCATCTATTTGTTTTTCTTATGAAAGAAATCATAAACTACGGATAAGAAGACATCAATGTCATGAAATTTCATGTTGCTACTATGGTTCAGCATTTTTCCCCATAAATTAAACTACAGATTGGCACCCTTAACAAACTAGACAAATAGTTGTACACCCTAATAATACTTTTATCTTATATGTTTCCTAGCATTAATTATGAGACGAGATTCCAGTCACAACTACACTAATGAAAAAGTTCTTCACGAAATGATGATGTACAAAGTAAATTAAGAAGTAAATAAGATCAAAAATAGGAAAGCTAACCGAAATAGATGCCGAAACTTGTTCAAGATGTTTACCGACACTGACACATGCATCCGAGAGGCTGCGTCTTGTAGCAAACATCATATCAGAAAGCTTCCAACCCTGACAGAGAAGAACATGATATCAAAACATATAATCATTTGCAAATATATTAAAACAGTAATTTCCAATCGTAATGCCCTGCTGTCAAAAAGATAGGGAAATTGTACCTATACAAGAGATAAAGGATGCTAAAAAATAAAATAATCAAAAAGGCATCAGGTAGAATCAAGTCCAGAAATTAGACTTATGGGCATGTTATGGACTGGCAAAATGCCAAAATGTCAGATATTAGCAGGAACTATATTTTCCCAAACTGACAGCTTAGTAATCAGTTGCAAGAAAAAGCATTTGTAGCATAAGACTTGAACTTAGTGCCATATGGTGAAAAACACTTAGCAACAAATATTTGAAAACAAAAGATTAGTGGAAAGAGAAAAGAAAGCAATGAAGCTACCTCTTAAATGACAATTTGGAGTGCAGCAGTCTATTATGTATTTTGTTTCTTAGCATATGCAATCTAGGATTTTAATTTGCCTTACTTTTTATATGTTCTCTGGCAAGGGAGAATATGCTGTGCCCTGTTCCTAAAAATTAAATAGAACTAAGGAGAAAACTACCTTGTCAGGTCCAGAGATAACTCAAAAATGAGAATACCAAAGCCCACTAATATCCCATGAGATGTTCCCATATATTATCCTAAAAGAAAATGGAGGGACAGAAGATATTGCTAGCAGGCCAGTTATGCAATAAAATTTTCTAATAATTAAATAAGCACAAACAGAATTTCATAAAGTATTAATAACTTGGATCAAGAACGGATTTTCTCATGTGAAGTTACAAGGCTTTCAGCAAGTCTAATGCATTAGACCTTATCATCACTAACCTCATCTCATTCTAGCTTGAAGACCAATTACAGCAATCTATTCCAACCTATGCAAGCATTTGGCTTACATGATCATTTTGAATATATGACAAATTTTAACTCGTTTATTGAGAAAAAAATTGACAAAGTGTCATAATATATATAAATATTTGGACATGTTAAAGAGTCACATGTGCAATGCCATGACCCTGCATTATTAATAAATAAACACATTAAAAATGTTAACACATATATGTAGTTCCCAGCTAAAACAATTTCAACTTACAAAGTTGCTTAAGAGACATTTCTTGCAATTGCATTCAAATAAAAATTTGCAGAATTTGGTTAAGATTTTGAATCAGTCTCAGCTTCTCATTTTGAACTGACTTAATTCAAGTTTAGGTTTCAAGCACATTTTCTAGGATTGTGGGATTCAATTTGGATCACCAATAGAATGGCATCATTGTTGGGAAGTACAATCGACATGGATGGAAGTTCATTCTGTGTGTGGTGTTGGTTACTTCTTGTGTAGCACAGTCACCAACAAAAGGTCACCATTGCTAGGGAGAAGTCTTGTCAAGAATTGAGTTCACTGTTTATTATTTGAAGGCCCTATTTTACTGCATTTGTGTCATCAACTCATTTGGTGTGAGATGTTGGTTTCAACTTGTGCAGCACTTTCACCAACAAAATGGCATCATTGCCAAGGATGTGATGTTTGTTTCTATAGACAACGTGGTTTTGCTCCTCAACATCATATCTTTTCTCCTTGACAATATGGACTACTCCTTCCCAAACACCAGCGAGACACAAGTTTCCCAAACACCAGCGAGACACAAGTATAGACACACATTACAAGTTTCTTCACCACTACAGGAGTCACACCAGCCTTAGATGTTAGGAGAGATTCTCGATGGAGTGCTCTGCTTCCTCTTTGCACCACCATACTTGGCCCACCCAACCTTTGGCATTCCCTGATGAGCATTACTAGATCATGAATTGTTCCTTTCACAATGATCAACAATGGCACCATGATTCCTCCCTTCAAAGCGTTGACAAAGATATTTTAAGAAATTTGTATCGTATTCTTTCTGTTTTCCTCAGCCCTTACTCTATGTACATTTTGTTCCCCCAAAATGACTATTTGTATTGGTTTTCTTAATCACTTATGTTGGTGTTCCACTACTTCATTTTGTTTTTAGTGCTTCCGTTCCTTTTTTTTGCTTTCCTATGATGTTCTCTTCCTAGAAATTTCTACTACAAACCGATCCCTATTCTTGTCTCGTTGACCTACTATTGGTCATTTGTGGACACGAATATACTTATCTTCTTAGAATACATTCTTCTTTAGATATTCAATAATAGCATTGTTCAATATTTCTTTCTTCCAGCTGGACAACACTCAAATTCAATCCTCTTTCTTAATTTTTTGCGAAAGGTACCTACACTAAGGGGTCACAAATGCAAAAAAAAAAGTGTTGCCCAAATGCCAACCTCCTACCTGGTGTTTACTAACAAAACTAGCAAAAAGAAAATATGACATGACTTTCAAAATCAAAATTTTAACATCTAATTATCTACCCATAAGCGCAGCATCCATTCTTCATCTTCAAGGATATTCCCTCTCCTATAAAGTTACCAAAGTAAGGATAGTAGCTTTCATCATGTAACCATCATACTATTATGTTATCATTTCCTTTATTTGATTCAATCATGAAAAGGCATGAAAATCTGCACATGACAATCTTTATGCAAAGAAGTCTGATCTTGAATTTTAATTTTTTTAATGAAGAGGAAGATATTCCACTTTATCGCATGTCTTCTAAGATTATATTTATTGTAATGGAGATTTATGGATGAGTATAAACCATCCTTCTCAACTTTTCCAACCCCAAATTGGCCACTGTTTTTCTATCCACCTGATATGTTGAAACTTGATACAAAATCCTGAAATTATTACCATCTTAACTTTTTGAATGATATTGTTTATATGCAAATCATTGAACTGGCCCCTTTTTATTGTTTCAATAATTAGCATTGAATCCCCTTTCACCAGAAGTTTTCGGCATCCCTTTTCTATTGACAGGTAGGAGGAATTTTCTGCAGTGTGTCACATTATGATATTTTTATCAGGATTCAACTGCATAGTTTTTTAGTCAAACTCATTGACCCATATTTCATGAGCAACCAGCATATTCCCTCTAAGAGAGCCAATTGTTTCTAACTTATTTGTATGCATTTCCAAGCGTACTGAAAAAAGTAAAACATTAATAATGGCTGTCCATCATAATCTTGAATTTGCTTTTGGAGCTCCATGCAAATTGAGCTTAACCAGTCTCAAGGAAGGTTCCTTCCACATGTTGGAACTGTAAAAATCTGATGATTTTACATATTGATTTTACTCATAAATTTCCAGATTGGTCCTACCGTGTGCATATTTCACCCATTTCTTGCCATATGGTCTCATTGTTCCATTGGGTCTTGCATAATTCACATCATGGTTTGTATCCGCATGACAATTTCAGGGTCTCCCCGATCCATTTTTCTGCTTGTAAACGTCTGTGTTGCCTATCAGCAAGACGTTTTTTTTGTCACGGCGATTGGAGTTTACTCACTAGCAGTTATTGGCAAGACTTTTTCATGGTTTCGGCGACAGAGGATGATACACATTTCGGCATGAGTTGCGGCGTCGATATATGGTCTTGGCGAGATCTCTATGTCTTGCCGACCGGCACATTAAATGATCTTTTCGGCCAAACTTGTTGGTATCGGCATAATGTTATAACGATCTTGATGTGTCTTGCCGATTTGCTCATGTGGACTTACTTCGGCCAGAGTCATGGTATTCGGGATAGGGTCTTGGCGAGTGTAATGTCCCCTTTTTCAGCATGATCATGTTTGATGGTGGTTAGCCTATTACTCAGACTCTCGTAGGCTAACAGGTTGGTTAGAGGGTCAGTGGTACTTTCTGGAGAGTTTGATCGTTCTGGTTTTCAGAGCCCAGTGACTGGTTCACAGCAGGCGTTGGCAGTGCAGGAGTCGACAACTTCTGACGGCACAGGATTATATGGTGTTTTGAGTGAGTTATGGGTTTTTAAGTGATTTAAATATTAATTGATTTAATATTTAATTATAAAGTCAAATTGACTTTATATTTTTAAATCACTTAAATATTCTCTAAAAGTGATTTAATATTTAAATCACTTAAATGGATAAAGTGCGCCCAAGTATTTAATTCATATACTATTGAAATGAATTAAATATTATTTAAAAGATTTTAATATCCAAAAGTGGCGTATTTTCTTGGGATTCGTGCCTTTGCATAAAAGGGCATTTCTAGCAATGAGAAACTGACATTTTGACAATTTCAACTTTGCCTTGTGCTATTTCCTGTGCATTCTCCTGTGATCAGGGTTTGAACAAATTTTCCATTGAAGAACGATAACTCTTTAGTGTTGAGCACTTTTGAGGCTGTGAGAGATCAGCTGAATTTGTGTAGTTTGTGAGAGCTTCATACAGAGGTTCTACTGGGCTTGAGCTGTGTTTCCTATTGGATTTCTTTATCAGTTTCAGAGGGTTTTGGGAGATGGCGCCTTCATTTCATCTGGCAGACATCATACTTCTTGGCCATACCTTCTAAGTGAGAATTCAGGTTGTTTGCAGTGAAGTGCGTGGCTCTTGTGCAAGGGCGTTTGGGCATTTCTTGGAGAAACGCCTTCTTTTCTGAGGGTTTCTCTTCATCATTTTAGGCGTTTGGCTTGTACTCTTTATCTGCCACCGTTTTCAGGCTGGATTTTGCATTTTGTAGCTTTCTACACCAGATTTGGTTAGTTTTTCACCATCTTGGCTGGCAAACTGGACTACTTTCTTAAATAAATAATCTGGACACTTCCGGGTATGTTTATGAGTTCTAAATCCATTGTTGAGCATATTTATCATCTTCTGTATTGTCAATTCGCCTGAAATAACTCAGATTTACATTTTATATGCATTTATGATGTGCGCCCCTTCTCTTCTGTCTATCAAACTTTCTCTAAAAAACTAAATAACACTAAAAAGACTTAAGAAATATTGGGGTTTGAGTTGAGAGCCAGCAGGGCTCATCACAGCGAGACCTTATTGTCTCACCGACCGGCGGTGGAAGGATTGACTTATCGGCATAAGTTTAGAGCTTCGGTAAAATGTCATATCGATTCCGTGGTGTCTCACCGACTTGTGCAAAAGGTTACATCGGTGAGAGTTGAAGTTTGCGGCATGTGGTCTTGGTGAGTGTGAATTGTCTTGCCGACTGGCAATGGAGGAGGCTTATCGGTAGGAGTTAGCGATATCGGTATGAGGTCTCGGCGAGTGACCTTCGGTCTCGCCGATGGAAAAACAAAAGGGTCCTTGTCGGCATAAGAATTTCCTTGTCTTAGTGACTCAGTTTTGATGAAGACTTTCGGTATGACTCAAAGCATTCTACGAGAGGTCTCCCCGACATTGATATGTCTCGCCGATAATGTGCATGGGGATTATGTCGGTGTGAGAATTGCTTTCTCTTGGCGATCTAAAATGAGCTCGGGATGTTTCGGTATGACTTAGTGGATTCTTTGGGACCTCTCCCCGATTTTGAAATGTCTTGGCGAAAGCGAATGGGAAGTGCTTCTCGGCGAGAGTTTGCTCTAGTCACAGCGATGCACAAGAAGTAAAGGGGTTTTCAGTGAAACATAATGTGGTCTACGTGATGTCTCCCCGATATCGTGAGGTCACGGCGACTATGAACGAAACAAAAAGAACGCATCGGTGTGAGATATTCTTATGTCTCAGCGATTGAAACAAATATATTAGAAATGTGATCTCGGGGAAACATAAAGGTATTCGATATGTTTTTTTCCCAACGAAAGTGGTCACGACGAAATAGGAACAGGGGAACAAGGGATGACTAACGATTGACGATACAATTGCCTTCGGCATACTGTTGAATTGTCTTGGCGACTGGTTTACTGATGATTAATAAATTCAAATGCTGTGGCCGACATGTAAATGCTTAATTTCAGTTGCAGGCCGACGTGAAATGAGCCCGATTTCCACAGTGGGCCGACATGAATTTGAAGCGATATGTTTCCTGATGCTGGTGTATAAATATGCACTCCCGATTGTAATTGAAGGAGGAGATTTTTAGATCAGATTTTAGATCAAGATAGATACAGTAGATTAGAGATGGACACAGTAGAATAAAGTTCTCATTCCAGGGACTATGTTACATGTTTTCAAATGGCGATTTCAATGAAATTCAGTTGATGTGGTAGTTTATTTCTGGTGTCAATTGTTTGTTGAGTTTATTGAAAAGTATTGCTAAGCTGTCTCCAAGTTGATTCTTTCTGGTTGTTTAAATTGATGTAACAAGTTTATTTTTAGTTTATCAGTGCACATTTGCTATATCTGTGTGGTTAATTAACTGGTTCTCTCAAGGAGATTATTTTGGTTGATCACAGTAATCAGGGAGATTCATCTGGATTATTAAAGTAGAGCTTAGTAGTCATAATCCTGCATGTTTATACAAGTTGTAAACAGAACATATGCCAGCAATTTGATTTTCTGCCAGAATAAGTTGCCCACTTCTGTTTCATTTGACTCTGCATACCCAATAAGGCACTGGTCTCTGCAATTTCATCATTTGGATTTATTCAGTTTCTTTACATCTGTTTTACATTTGTTAATTGAGCACTTTATGTTTTAGATCAGAAGATTGTTATTGCTATCAGGTTTGATTTCATTTGTTCACTTCTATCTGCCATTGTGGACAAAGCATTTCAGAAGGATAATCATAAGTCAAGTTTGCTTCATTTAGAAAGGTACACCCGCCTAGGTTTAGCAACACCTGAAGAGTAGAAGGTTGAGTTCTATTCACCTTGTCTGTTACCCTAAAACATATCAAGAGATTGGCAGCCTCTTGAGGTATCTTTACCTGCGTTTTTGAGAGCTAACACCACACATCCTCAGACTTTTCAGCCTATTCAAAGCAAACACATTATCATGTGTCTTAATCAGCTTCCATAGTTTTAGAATTTTCTCTTCTTAAGATGTGTTATTTGATGTGGGCTTCCTAGTATTGATCAAATTTAAAATCGAAGCCAAGATTTTGAATTACGATACCTCCGAATATAGTCAAAATTTCCTTCAAAATTCCAATATGATGACTTCTTGACCATGCTCATACCCAGTTCTCTACAAATTACAGCCAGCCTATTGTACTTGTATTTTATTAAGGACTCTTACCCAAATCTCACATGCCATCTTAGAATGTAGAAAACGATGATCCCATCTTCTAAAGCTGCTTTTGCATGAAAGGTATCTTGACAGACCATAAAATCCTTTATGGTTGAGAGAACTATATATAAGTTCCTTATGTAAAATTGCTAAACATAAGAAGAAATTTGCATTTAGAAATCCATACTTGACCCACACATTCTTAGCCATGACCAGTTTCTTCTCCTCCATCTTTCAAAATATTTTTTCATATACCACTTAAACTGAAAATGTCTTATGATTTTGTCTTGTCCCATATAAGCTAATCACTCCCTCTCAATGTTGAAGTTGTTTTCAAAATATTTTCCAAAACTACAATTTTATCTCTATCAAAATAATGAAGCCATTAGAAAAATTTTCATTTTCTTCTTCCTAGTAAATATGAGATAGCTTTTAACCTTTTTACCCCGTCCTTTCTGCACAGACCTTTAAGATCAGCAATCTCTTTATTTTGAGACAAAGGGCCTGACCTATCCAAGTATCCTCCCAAAACAAAACTCACTGCTTTGCAAGGAAGCAACGGTGCAGAATACACTTCCTACATTAAACTTTAATGGGATGTATGCAAAAATAACTAATATTACAACTACAGAAAAGAATAGACAAAAGATTATACCATAAAAAGATGATTACATGGGGAAAACCCCTTCAGGAGAAAATCCCCACACTCCAAAGCACGATCCAATTGTATTATTAACAACAAAGGTTACAATATAATATCTAAGGACACGCCCTTACAAGAGTATCACCAACATGTAAAATTAGAGCAATTCTAGTAATATAACAGTACCTAAAATCAATTATACAACCTATACATAGCTCCAACCCAAACACCCAATATATAGGAGATTCAATACATGAAACCATAAGTGGTAAACCACAAACCATGGGTCAATACCATGACCCAAATATGACATGCAAATCTAAGGCCCAAATTTCAATCCCCCTTGTTGGGACTCAAATCTGCAGTTGCCTTTTTTCTCGAGTCCCTTTCATTTTTGTGCCTTAGCCATTTTACCCAAGTTTATAACCAATCTGAGAAATACTTCATGGGTCATGTTTTGTCAAAAGTTTCTTAGCACCAATGGATAGAGCATGAAAAATCAAGTATAGTTGTTTTTTCAATTTTTGAAAAATATGGTAAGGAGTTTGTTTGTGGGTAATCCGATCCAAGCCCGATGAGTTCCCCGGGTGCAGATGCACTTGCACTTGAACTTTCCACATGAACCCGATAGGGATTATTTCTCACCTATGTCAAATGCAACCCGATTTCCTACGTGGTGCAGTTGGGTGGCTTTTTCCCATGGATTTGGTTGATGACATTTTTCCCGCATGCTAAGTTTTCAGTGGCATGCTGATGTTGCCAATGTTTTGAGGGCATCAAGACGTGTCTCGTTGGAGACTAGTTTCCCACATCCCAATGCATGTCAATTTTTTGCAAAAGGAAAGTTTTGATATCCGAACAGAGTTTTATTTCTGTAGTTGATGGTTTCGTGATGCAAAAGGTTGTGCAACTCAATTTTTATCCTCCTCGCCTACCAGTATTCATGGTGACATGTCCATTTTGGGGTGTGATTTGTCCTCTACCATCCGTTTTGAATTGCTACATTGTGCAGCAATTAGGGTTTCACCCCTGGGTGTATATGTTGGCAATTTTGGTCATTTTCAAAGAGGTTGATTTGTTGTTGGTTCTCCAGATGCCAGGGAAGTTTCAGAGCATCCACTAATGCTACATTCCATTTTATTGAGAGATTGCAAACCTAGAATAGAAGAAGATTTATATTGCAATGAGATCTTGTCATAGAATGTCTCCATGGAACTTTGTATGTATTTAGAAGAGTTTCTTAGTTACAAGTAGAGATTTTCCCTTGCCACATTTGCTAGTGTGAATGCAACATTGAGTTAGATGAATGTGATAGCATTCTGAAGACATTGCAAGTGTTGTAATGATCTTTCTCAGTTTTATGTATGAATATATGTAGTTGTGTCTAGATTACTGAGTATGTTCTGCTGCAAGGTTTTATATCCATTTTTTTATGTTAATACATAGTTGCATGCTCTTCCTTTCTTTTTGGTTCTCTTCTTAGTGTTGTTACTTTGTTGCCCAATAGATAGGCACCGATTTGGAACCACACTCCAATCTCAAATCCATAAAATCAAACACAAACCAGTAGTGTAGGAGGAATAGTTTCCTATACATACATGACCTAATGATGTAACCAGGGATCTATTTCTAGTGAGTCTCAAATGAATTCATTCTATGTGGGTTATGTGTGCATAGCTATATAGGACTTATATACAGCCAGTTGTCCTTGGTTCAGTGACAGTCTTTGGGACCAAGACATCAAGTTGGGTTTGGTTGTAATTGTTTATTGATTGTGTATTTTATGTGAGTTTAATACATGTTGAGGTATATCCCTAAGAATACCCTCCCGAGTCTAAGCGGAGCTCAAAGCGTAGGAGATCTAACCCACTCTCATAGAGTTGGCCATTATCCCTCCACAATCTATCGATGAGCTGGTTTCACTTGCATGAGACAACCTTGGCCTTGTGAGTGAGATTTTTATCTAGGAAGTGAAGCAGTGATTTTAAGACCCAACACCCCTCCATGATGAGTCAACATGCTAAAAATAGTAGATATTCTTACATTGTCATAATGCTCAATAACTCTATCATAATCCACTCACCAAATTGGGCACTCTATTTTGGATCCATAATTGCCCTCAAAAGATGCTATATGACATATCATAGCATGCATCATATGGTTGGTCAAGATTTTTAGTCAACAATATAACTCCCCTACAATCATGCTATTATGTGTCATAATATCTCTTACACCATCTTTGTCATAGATGCTCTTACACATATTCCATGACAAGATATTCTCTTACACATCATAATAAGGCATACAAATAACATAATGGCCAAGTCATAAGTGACGCACCCTTTTCTACGTGGGCTCACAAATAATAAATAAATACAATAATAATTCATTAATTTTGAACATTGAATATGCAAGGTTTATGACACACCTATCCTAGCGTTCTCCCACTTGTATACCTTGAAAAAGCAAAAGGGAACACAAACACTATCAACTCTATTGGGCGCCATGAAGCCCATGAACTCATTACACTGCCTAAACCTCTTTATGATCACGAGCTTCATCAATATATCTACAACATTTTCCAAATTATCAACCTTCAACATCACCCCCCCATCCTCTACCTTGTCATAAACATAATGGTACTTGACATCTATGAGCTTCATCCTCACGTGAGAGGTTGAATTATTTGCCAAACATATGGCACTATGACTATCACAAAGAACTTTGATAGTTCCCCAACTTAACCCCACATTTGAACACAATCTCTTAACCCAAATAGCTTCCTTACAACCATGAGTAGCTGCCATATATTTAGCCTTTGTAGTGGACAAAAGACCATAGTCTATCGCTTTCTCATCCAATTGTTAGCACCACCAAATAGATTGAAAACATAACCACTAGTGGATCTTCTATTGTTGGCATCACCAACACAACTTGAATTCACAAATTCACAAATATCCACTAAGTGCTAGTAACCTACAGAATCACCATGAAAACAACTAGAGTACTCCAAAGTACCCCACAAATTTATGAAGACCATCTTAACTACATCCCAATTATCCCATCCACAATTTGTAATGTCCCTTACCCGGTTTGCCCTAGAATTCGCTTGTTGATTAGGTTTAGGGTGTCTTCTTTTCAAATAAATGTCCTCTTTAAGGAAATGATCTTGGATCCAAATCTGCATTCACCAATGTAATAACATTTCCACAAACACATATCACTGTTAGAATTAATATCTAACTATCCAAAATATAAACATAATCACAAATTAACAATGAAGACAGGTGAGGTATGACATGGGTAGACCCGCCCGAAGCTATCCGTCTAAGCCCAAGGGCACAAGCATCCTATCAGGATAACCCACCCCTTGGCCCCGAGCTAAACATCCCTCAAGACAATTCCATCCTCGGAGTGGCGTGCTTAGTGGAACTACTTGTACCTGCTTTCTCTACCCATGTCATCACCTCAAAAGACACTTAGCCTATTGGGGACAGTCGGGGGAGCGGATAACTGACCCGGGCCTACCACCCCTCCATGGCCATGGCGGACTATGAGTGGAACTCCCACCCCTCCATGGCCTACCCAGGCCTGGGGACTAAGCAGACTATGAGTGGAATTTCCACCCCTCCATGGCCATGGCGGACTATGAGTGGAACCCCCACCCCTCCATGGCCCGCCCAGGCCTAGGGACTGGGCGGACTAGGAGTGGAATTTCCACCCCTCCAAGGCCCATCCCTGCCTTGGGTTCCGAGGGCGGACTTAAGTGGGGTTTTTAGGCACCACTTCCCTCGTACCCTTCTTCCCAATAGGTTACAAACACAAAGAAGACAATCTTTATAGCAATCAATTACACTTGTTTTCACTATTGATTCTTATCAAACATATTTCATAGGCCAGCTACAATCATGATAATATGAAAGGAAACCATAATCATTTTTATAGAACACTTATAATCAAGATGATTTTAAAGGAATCATAATTACTTCATAGAGCAATTATAATTATCATAATGTGAAAGAAAACATTGTACTGTTGGTCAGATTAGCAACATCCATTATGCCATTCCAAATCAATGAGGAGCCATTTTAATATCTGCCCAAGGACAGTCCTATCAATATTTCTTTCCTACTGACAATGGCCATCATCAAGATTACAGAGGTTTGCTAAAAGATAATGCTTACTTAATATATTAATCAGGATTTGGTTTTTAAGAAATGCGGTGGTCTTCATGACTAGACTATGCTTGATTTTTACCTAGGACTCGCATATTCTGTTTCAGATATATTGGATAGCAGCAAGTAAGAATTACACACATCACAGAAGCACACAGTTTGGTCTATGGAGACAATTTATTGAAGGAAACTAGGAATTGCTGCATTGGATACCAGTTATCTGTTGAGTCAACTTACTATTGTCTTATCCAGAATGATTAAATATTAATGCTAAGTGAGAAATGTCACATGGGCTGCTGTGACCCTCTACGTCCTCCAACGCCTTTCTCTTGTCCTCTACCTGGTTTTGTATCCTCTTCCTTCCATTCTTTCCTCATTGATTTCACATCATTACTTATACCCTTGAAAATGGACAAGTGGTGTCCTTTGAAACAACGACATCCCTACCTCATATCCCTCAATCGGAGCTTTTGGTAACTAATCCTAATTTGATACCTTTCAGCATTGCAACACCTTTTGCTATCTTTACGTTGAGCTTTCAGCAATGCCTTCAGATAGTCTTGACTCCTGTCGCCTAAAGATAGGTATCTGATCGTGTATATCAACCCAAGCCTCAACGGGACTATATCCTTGTTACTCCCGCCATTACAATGGGCCATGGCCGCTTGAAGCTTCTATCTTTCCCCGTCCCCACATCCAACGTAGCAGCGGCTGGGAGCATCATCGGTTCACATTCCTCCATGCGTCGATAGTAATGGTGGTTTGCTACTGATTGACAGTCTGACGTTGCGATGTTGTTTTCCTTGTAACATTATATCTCTTTTTTTCATCATTTGAGACTAATGGTTTACTAATTTCAATGTTCACTATTATTTAATTTGTTCTATATTTTAATATTTATAACATTGTATTTGATAATATATTGATGCCTTAGGTTTACAAGGTATCTACTATTTATAATGTTAATTATTCTACTTTATATTATATTATAATTATTGATCAGTGTACACTCCCATTATAATATTTATAATAATGTGAATTTCATTTTATTTTTAATATACTTAATTTTGCTGACTTATTCCTATTTTACAATTATAATATTATCATTTGATAATTATAATTGTAATAACATCGATGTTATAATTATAATAGTATTAAGTTGTAAAGATTTTCATTTGTAATTTAAATATATATTTTCTTTTATTTACTTATTGTCCAATATCACTTATTTTCAATCTCATTGATTCGGGGACATGACACAATTAGCCATGAATCAATTGACTCCCACTGCTTAGGCAATGTCTAGTCTTGTACAAACCATAACATACATCAAACTCCCAATAGCACTAGCTTAAGGTACTTGAGCCATGTCCTCCATCTCACTAGGTATAGACATGCACTACTCACAAATAAACTTGTCACCATCAATATAGGAATACACAAAGATCTGCAAACTAACATGTTGAATCATTCCAACACTAAGTTCACATACTTATTCTAGCCCAATCAAAACTTTCTATGTGCTCTATATTTTATGATCTCCATGCCCATAATGTACTTGGTTGCTTCCAAGTCCTTCATGTCAAATTTTGTGTAATACCCCCAGTTGTTTATGAGTCAACATATAATTAAATAATTAATTTTTAAGTTGTCGAGAAAGGTTAAAATTAAAAGAGAACTTAAATTAATTATTTATTGGTGCAAAGTAACTTAAGTTTTAGAAAAGTTTAAAAAAAAATTAAGTTACTTTTGAGTGGAATTCAAAAATGAATTAAAGTTAAAAAGGAAAAAAGGGAGAATTCAAGAAGTCGGAGGAGTTACAGAGTTGAGAAGAATAAAAGATTTGAGAGAGCCTTTTGTAGGTATGCTGGTTTTGGATTTTGGTCTACAGGTTTAGCTGGTTGAACAAAGTTCACCACATCCTTTCGGAGGACGAAAACCCTCTTAAGAGAAGATCAGCTCCAATGGTGAGATTATCCACCATGGCTGATAAGTGGCAAAATCATTCAGATTTCACATTTGCACATCATTGCTAGTAGTCGAAATTTGTGAGTCTTCTATGAAGACAAATTTCTGAGTTTGGACGATATTTTCCAAAATTGCAGTTTGATATGAATTGATATTTATTTCTTGGTTCATTTTCTATTGAAAATATGGATTCTACTATTTTGGTTGAATAAGGTGATTATATCAATTCATATTGTGTGGAACAATTAATGCTCGAATGACAGCACAAGTTCTTAAGAGTTGACGAAGGGAAGGAAATTAGCATCGCTTCACAAGCAACTGACTAGGCAAATGATGTGAACATGAAGATAAACATTCTTGGAAACATACGGTGATTATTCCTAGTCACTTTGATTCCTCCAGGGTGTGTTTGAATATCCAACTATCGATGGGACTTTAAACAGGTACTATTTTATGAAAGCCATATGAAGTCATACATTTGGTGTTCAGAAACTATCACCCAGCTATAAACGTATCCTTTCATGAAAGCTGAAGCACTATCAAAGGGTGTCGGATTTATTAGGAAATTTCAAATTTGCAATTCAAGAGAGGTATACTTTCCAAATAATTATTTTTTAAATGAACCACCATTTCAGAACAAAGGAGTTTGAAAAGGAAGGGAATTGTAAGCTAGTGAATCCGAAAGCTTTAGATTTCTTATCGAATTGCATTTTGAAGGAGGCATGCTAATGAACAAAGTTGAAGAAAATGAATTGTTGCAAATATAATATCAGAGGAAGACGTATTATCTTTAGAATGAAAGGGTCGCAAATCCAAAAGCCTATCACCAACGAAGCATAGACATATTGGAATTCTTTGTGAATGCCAATTACACAAGAATCGTGAGTCTAGGAAAGAAAATCAATACAATATAAATATAAAAAGAGTTGTAATGCCTTTATAGAGCATTCAATTGGGAGCCATAGCTATTTAGAATGATACAGTGATTAAGGTGATAAGATGGGAATTCATACGTAAGAGGCAGTCTTTTTGAACAAGGCTCGAAGGCCTTACCCTTTCCACCACAGCTCATTTACTTGCATAGCCCCTAACAGAATTGTATGGAGCCGTGAGTTTTAATGAAGTGATGAATTCATACATAGCGGAGGTTATGATTTCGAAGCTTAGAAAGAAGGCATCGAATTTCATAAAGTGTTAATCTTTGCTAATTATTAGACGACATAGGAGCAAAACACCATATTGAGGGTGATTAAAGATTAGAATTTGTTAAGCCACATAGTTCCTTTATGGAACATTTTGCCTTCTAGCACCAAGACTTGTCGTTACAGTTAAGGGAAAGACATGAATTTCCAAATAGTATCGAAGCATTATTAAGAGCCAGCCGTCACATCTTTATGGTATTGTGGTTTAAAGAAGGAACAACATTTTGTCTAAGGCCGCCTTACAAGCTAGCTATCACCTAGCTTATGTGGCAAAGAAGGATAGAGTCCTGAAATTATATTGAAGGAAGAGTGGTATTAAGAAGGAAGACAAGTATTTCAAAACAGAAGTCATATCTAGTTATTTTAACACCACACTTCTCATTTGAAGTCATCCCATATTCTCATCTATAGAGGCTCGTGATTGATTTAATTATTGTTATTGAAAGCTGGAAATGCGTGGTCTATCCTTTGGATCAACCGCCATAGTCAAGAGAAAGGAGATTGTGGCATTTAATATCATTTGATATGTGTGGGCTTATTGTGCAAGAAGTGTTGAACAATTCTGAGGTGCATAAAATATAATAAACCTTTCCCCTCTTTAATATCAGATCTAAAGTACAGTATTGTTGTGTGTTACTTGTGGTTTCTGATGGTCATAATTCTTGAATTAAAATGTTTGATATTCCTTAACTTTCAATTTGGTGTTGGCAATATGAATGTTTATATTTATTGTTTTTGCATTGGCAACGACTCTTTATATGGAATGTTTTGTGAGAGTTAATTGTCAAACATTGAACTCCAACTGGGAATCCAATTCAGAACAGCAAGGAATTGGTTGTTGCGAAATGTTTGTGTGTTTGGAATCGGGAGAGTCAAAAATTGTATGCAAACTAGGGCAGGCTAATATATTTTGTTAAAATCTAAGACTTGAAATCACAAATCATTTCCTTACTATCACCAAAGAATAACATGTCCTCTATATACAATGTGATAACAAGGAAACAATCACCATCTATCTTGTAATAAATGTAGTAATCTAATTTGGATATCTGAAATCTCAATCCCAACACAAAATAGTCAACTTTTTTATACCATATCTTAGGAGATTGCTTGAGACCGTACAATGATTTTTTTCAATTTATAAACCAAAGTTTTTTACCTTTCTCCACGAGTTCTCTAGTTTTGTCGTGTAGATCTCTTCCTCCAAGTCACCATGTAAAAATGAAGTTTTCACATACATTTGTCTATCTCCAAATCAAACACTATTGCTATAGATAACAAGAATTTGATAGATGTTAGCTTTGAAATTGAGGAAAATATCTCATCAAAGTCTATCCCCTCAACCTAGGAATAACATTTTGCAACTAACCTCGTCTTGTACCTTTCACTACCACCATCTAAACTAATCTTATTTTTTAATACCCATTTACATCCAACAAGATTCTTCGTTCTAGCAATGGTACCAAGTCCCATGTGTCATTATTTCTTAATTTAATCATCTCCTCATTCATCACCACTTTCCAAGACTCATAATCACTCACATCCATCACTTCCTTCACCATTTTAGGCTCATTGGTAATGTATTAGTAATTAAAGAAAAAACATATCCCCAATCAAAGGGACTATATCTATCTCGTTGTCTCTAAAAGTGTACCCCCTCAAGAGCTAAGATGGAGGTTCTACCTCTTTGAAACAATATTAACTATCTAAGCTCTCCTCCTCTTCAAGTCCTTCATGAGTTTCTAGTTCAACCTAATCAGCAAACGGTTATATTGAGACGGGGGGGGGTTGAATCAGTATAACAATCTTTACTTTTTCAAACTTAATACCATATTTAAAACTTGATCAATAACAATAACATCATTTACTCAACATCAATAATCATGCACATGAGATGAACACAATAACACAATATTTATTGTTAATGATATAGCAGCTTCAGTCGTTCCTTCCAGCTCAGCCCTATTGAGGAAACATAAATTAAATGATAGCCAGTTGGCTATTTAATTTATATTCGTCGTTTTTTGTATTAACTTCATTTTATATTTTGTCTATGGCCGACATGAGAAGATACGAATTCATCTTGATAATCAAATCTTTTATTAGAAGACATTTAATATTTGTTTATTAATTGAGGCCGTCTTCCATTTATGAAGAGTCACGATTTCTTGAAGGCCGACATGAAGGATTTGAAGAGATGTGTCTCTCCCATTCATTTGTATATATACACATTGATTCGTCCATTGTAATCATCCAATATCAGTTCGGTTATTCACATAAGTTCAATATCATCAAGTGCGAATACAAGATACAGTGCGAACATATGCAGTGCAAATACATTACACAGTGCGAACATCATACAGTGTGGAGATCATACAGATTGAAGATCATCCAGTGCAAAGTATCATGCCAGTGCGAATTCCTTATAGCAGGATATTGCCAGATTTGTATTCAGTCAATTACGGATATTTGCCAGGTGCGAATTGGCAGGTTGTTATCTGTTATTGCATATTGCCAGGTGCTGCATATTGGTCTTGTGTTAGACCTCATTGTAAAGTGAAATGTTGTCACTGATATTATAAATAAAGGAGAGATCTTTGTTGCTGGGTTTTTCTCCCTCAAGAGGAGGGTTTTCCCAAGGTATCTGCTGTGTTATTTTGTCTGATTTTGAATTATTTTCTGTGCATTTAATCTGTTCACCTAAAATTTACATGGTATCAGAGCGGGTTTGAGGATCGTGATCAGATTATTGCATTCAGCTTATCCTATTTGTTCATTTTGTCAAGATGGTGAATGATTTGAAGGTTGAGGATTCAAGTGAATATTTGTTCTATTCGGCATTATCAAGCAGTGTACCTTCCGACACCAACACTTGGATAATCGACAGTGGTGCTTCTCGTCACATTACCGGCTTCACGGAGCACTTATCGAGTTTGGTGGAAAAGGAGTATTCTAAACAAGTCATCATTGGAGATGATGCCAGCTACTCCGTAAAAGGAATTGGGACCTCCACACTTCATTTGGATTCCGGCATATCACTTCAATTGGGTAATGTTCTTTATGTTCCCGGAATCAAGCGTAATCTTATTTCTATTTCAGCTTTGGAAGATAAAGGATATCAAGTTGCCTTCTCCAAAGGCAAAGTTCTAGTGTGGATGCAGAACTCTAGCTTCAAGGATGCTCAAGTAATTGGAGTTAGACATGATAACCTCTACAAGGTTTGCTCACATTCTCTTCAAGCTTTGGTTCATGACTCTTCAAGTCTTTGTGATCTTTGGCATCGGAGATTGGCTCACTTACACTTCCGAGCCCTACCTATTATGGAGAAGATGGTGACGGGTCTTCCTAAATTCAACCAGGAACACGAAGGCACATGCAAGGGCTGCGCATTAGGTAAGAATATAAAAGCCCCTTTTCATAGTAGAGAAAATAGATCTAAGTGTATTTTAAATCTAATTCATTCTGATTTATGTGGTCCTATGTCTGTTCCTTCTTCGAGTGGGTTTTTGTATTATGTTCTTTTCATTGATGATCACTCTAGGAAGACTTGGATTTATTTTTTGAAATCTAAAGAATCTGAGGAAGTATTGGATAGGTTTAAAGAGTTTAAAGCTTTGGTAGAAAATCTTTCTGGTAAACGAATTAAGGTCCTCAGATCTGACAATGGTGGAGAATACACCTCTGGTAGTTTTCGAAACTTTTGTATTGATGCAGGGATTAAGAGGGAGTTCTGTGTTCCCTATAATCCTCAACAAAATGGTGTTGCAGAAAGAAAGAACAGAACGATTGTGGAAGCAGCAAAGGCCATGATTCATGATCAAGATTTGCAAACCTTCCTATGGGCAGAAGCTTCCAGGACAGCTGTATATGTTCAAACAGAAGTCCTCATAAGATCTTGGAGAATATGACTCCAGAAGAAGCCTTTACAGGGAAGAAGCCTGAAGTCAGTCACTTGAGGATCTTTGGTTGTCCCGTCTATGTTCATGTTCCCAAAGAAAAGAGAACCAAGCTGGAGCCTTCTGGCAAGAAGGGAATATTTGTGGGCTACAGTGAGACATCAAAAGCTTACAGAATTTACATTCCAAGTCAAAAGTTGATAGAGATCAGTAGGGATGTCACATTCGAGGAAGATGTTGCATTCAAGAGATCCAGAGGGATTCATATGGAGATTGATAATGAAGAGTCTCCTCAGGACATGGAAGTTGACCATACTCCTGAGATTCAGAGGGAGACTATGGAACCAAAGGAAGATCTTGATCCAGTTGAACCCTTGGAACCTACTGATGGGCCTACTGACATTGTTATTGGGAGAAAGAGACCTCTATGGGCTAGTTACACTATGCAAGAGGCTGAAAGCTTTGCAGCTCCTAGAGGCACATTCAGAGAAAGCAAAAGGCCACATAAGTTCTCCAGTTATGTTGCCTTGATAAGTCAGATTATAGAATCTGAGCCTTCCTGTGTTGAGGGAGCATCTAGTCTTCAAGTTTGGAGAGATGCTATGACAGAGGAGTATCAGTCAATTCTTAAAAATGATGTTTGGGATATTGTTCCTAGACCCGAGGGAAAGTCTGTGGTATCTTCTAAATGGCTATTCAAGATTAAGCATGCTGCAGATGGAAGCATTGAGAAGTACAAGGCAAGATTTGTGGCTCGTGGGTTTTCTCAGAAAGAGGGAGTTGTTTATGATGAGACTTTTGCTCCTGTTGCTCGCTACACTTCTGTCAGAACCATCATTGCTATTGGTGCATCTAGAGGATGGAAGATTCACCAGATGGATGTGAAGACAACCTTTCTCAATGGAGTGATTGAGGAAGAGGTTTATATAGAGCAACCTGATGGATTTGAGATTCATGGGAAGGAGTCTCATGTTTGCAAGATGAAGAAGGCCTTGTATGGTCTTAAGCAGGCTCCTCGTGCATGGTACGAAAGGATCGATCGGTACCTATCAAGCTTGGGTTTCTTGAAGAATGATGCTGATTCAAATCTCTACTTCAAGGTAATCAATGGTGATGCATTAATTTTGGTTCTATATGTTGATGATCTAATCCTTACTGGAGAAGATCACCTGATTCTTGAATGTAAGAAGGATTTAACTTTTGAATTTGAGATGAAGGACCTTGGGCTCATGCATTACTTCCTTGGCTTAGAAGTCTGGCAGAAGACAGATGGTATGATTCTAAGTCAAGGGAAGTACACCATTGATATATTGAAGAGATTTGGCATGATGGATTGCAAATCCATGTCTACACCTATGGAGACCAATCTTCATAAATTGAAGGAGGCTGCAGCTAGTTCAGATTTGGTGGATCCTACATTGTACAGACAGCTGATTGGATCCTTGATGTATCTAGTTAACACTAGACCTGATATTTGCTATCTGTGAGTGCACTTAGCCGGTTATGTGTGATCGAGAACGGATACATCTTGTTGCAGCTAAACATATCCCGAGATACTTGCGGTAGCCGCAGTTGGATATGGGTTGAGGTATACTTGGAATCTGGAGACTTGGAAGGTTGCCCGGAACGATTAAGTTGGAAGAGGGTTGGTAATCGCGAGATGGGAAGAGCACCTCACAGTTTGTTAGCGGTTGGGTTCTGCTATGATTTCCTGGTGCAACAAGAAGCAGTCTTCTATAGCATTGAGTACAGCAGAGGCTGAGTACATTGCAGCTTGCATGGCAACTCAGGAAGCAATGTGGCTTCGTAAGCTCCTTGCAAGATTGTTTGGACAATCAAAGGAGCCTACTATTATTCATTGTGATGTCGAGTTGTGTGAAGCTTTACTGTCAATCCTGTGTTTCATGACGGTCCAAGCATGTTGAGATCAAGTGCCACTATGCTCCAGGAGATATAGTCGCGGAGGTGCAATACGGTTAAGGGTACATTAGCGATGTGAGATATTCTCGCAAGCCTCTCACCCGGGGATAAAGTTTGTATACTTCGAGGATAAGCTTGGTATGGTGGAGATTCGGTATGGTAATTATGAGTCGGTATCGGTGAGCCTTGTTAATGCATTTTCTTACGTGATGGAAGAATTTGGGGTAGAAAGCCCTTGTTTCCACCCTCGAGCTGAGTCATGGTGTCTCATGTGACTCCATGACATATGTTGCTTGTGAACACCCTCTGAGAGAGTCATGGTGAAAGTCACGTTGAGGTGACAACATCACGCAAGTGATGAACACTTGTACTTACCATTGCATTTTCTTTTGTGACGGAAGAATTTGAGGTGAAAGCCCTTGTTTCCACCCTCTGAGCTGAATCATGGTGGATGTCATGTGTGCGACTCCATGACAACATCACGTGAGAGAGTTCGTGATGATCTTCTTGTACTTGTGTTTCACCCTCTGGGAGAGCCATGGTGAAAGTCACGTTGAGGTGACAACATCACGCAAGTGATGAACACTTGTACTTACCATTTGATGGTTGATATCGAGACGATATCTAATATCACGTTGAGGTGATATCCTTCTCTTTATATCTGATTGCAGGCAATGATGGTTGATGGACCTCATATTGAGATGATTCGTATTGTGCAGCTGGAAGTTCTCTCCCTAGCTGAGAGGGAGTGTTAATGATATAGCAGCTTCAGTCGTTCCTTCCAGCTCAGCCCTATTGAGAAACATAAATTAAATGATAGTCCGTTGGCTATTTAATTTATATTCGTTGTTTTTTGTATTAACTTCACTTTATATTTTGTCTATGGCCGACATGAGAAGATACGAATTCATCTTGATAATCAAATCTTTTATTAGAAGACATTTAATATTTGTTTATTAATTGAGGTCGTCTTTCATTTATGAAGAGTCACGATTTCTTGAAGGCCGACATGAATGATTTGAAGAGATGTGTCTCTCCCATTCATTTGTATATATACACATTGATTCGTCCATTGTAATCATCCAATATCAGTTCGGTTATTCACATAAGTTCAATATCATCAAGTGCGATTATATTAATCAAGTGCGAATACAAGATACAGTGCGAACATATGCAGTGCGAATACATTACACAGTGCGAACATCATACAGTGTGGAGATCATACAGATTGAAGATCATCCAGTGCAAAGTATCATGCCAGTGCGAATTCCTTATAGCAGGATATTGCCAGATCTGTATTCAGTCAATTACGGATATTTGCCAGGTGCGAATTGGCAGGTTGTTATCTGTTATTGCATATTGCCAGGTGCTGCATATTGGTCTTGTGTTAGACCTCATTGTAAAGTGAAATGTTGTCACTGATATTATAAATAAAGGAGAGATCTTTGTTGCTGGGTTTTTCTCCCTCAAGAGGAGGGTTTTCCCAGGGTATCTGTTGTGTTATTTTGTCTGATTTTGAATTATTTTCTGTGCATTTAATCTGTTCACCTAAAATTTACATTTATGTGGAAACCCTTCCGGAAGAAAACCACAACCAAAATACTGCTTTTATTAAACTTCTTTTTACAAATTTTAGAGGCACCAACGCCTCATTCAATTTGTGACCACCAACCCACTGGAAGCACCAACTCCCACCTTTGAATTTGTAGGCAGCAACCTACTAGAGGCACCAACCCCCACAGCTAAGCATCCACTTGGCTAGATGTGGGCGTAAAAACTAACACCTCTGGAGTGCAGGTTTGTACGGACAACTATGCACACTGCGTAATGAGTGCTCTTCAAATTAGGAGGGGAAGCTCACTCGTAGTGCTGGAATGTGTGGAAAAGAAAAGTAATCTAAGTCCTATCTTTTTGTTCTCAGCTGGAAGAGGCACAAGGTTAAGAAAACCAAGAACGTTGCAGCTAAGGATTTTCCGGTTTCGCAGATCATTAACTACAACTAAGCTAACTACTTTAAATCTATCCAGTTTCCTCAAGAAAACAGAGCATGAGGAAATGGAGCAAGGTTTGACTATCAGACGATAAACGAGTGTAGATTCTCAACTTGAAGGCAAGGTGGCACATCTATCAGCTCAATCTAAACACGCTTATTGGCAACAACATCACACGATAAACTGAATACAGATTCTCTACTTGAAGGCAAGGTGGCACAACTATTATCTCAATCCAAATAAGTTTATTGTTTACAACAACATACGATAAACAAGTGCAGATTCTCTACTTGAAGGCAAGGTGGCGCATCTATCATCTCAATCTGAACAAGTTTATTAGGCACAAAATAGATTTATCTAAACTATGGGAAGAATTTACTATGACAATCGCATGAAACCCTATGTGGCATAACAATTGATCATAATAGTAAAGACTCACAAAACAGATTTATCATTACAATCTCGTGAAACCCTATGTGGCATAACACTTGATCGTAATGACAAAGATGCACAAAACAAAAAGAATTCACCATTACAATCGCATGAAACCCTATGTGGCATAACAATTAATCGTAATAGTAAAGACACATGAACAGATACAAAA
>VDFB02075321.1:365586070-365738282 GCA_007258455.2 Sequoia sempervirens
GTATTTGATAATATATTGATGCCTTAGGTTTACAAGGTATCTACTATTTATAATGTTAATTATTCTACTTTATATTATATTATAATTATTGATCAGTGTACACTCCCATTATAATATTTATAATAATGTGAATTTCATTTTATTTTTAATATACTTAATTTTGCTGACTTATTCCTATTTTACAATTATAATATTATCATTTGATAATTATAATTGTAATAACATCGATGTTATAATTATAATAGTATTAAGTTGTAAAGATTTTCATTTGTAATTTAAATATATATTTTCTTTTATTTACTTATTGTCCAATATCACTTATTTTCAATCTCATTGATTCGGGGACATGACACAATTAGCCATGAATCAATTGACTCCCACTGCTTAGGCAATGTCTAGTCTTGTACAAACCATAACATACATCAAACTCCCAATAGCACTAGCTTAAGGTACTTGAGCCATGTCCTCCATCTCACTAGGTATAGACATGCACTACTCACAAATAAACTTGTCACCATCAATATAGGAATACACAAAGATCTGCAAACTAACATGTTGAATCATTCCAACACTAAGTTCACATACTTATTCTAGCCCAATCAAAACTTTCTATGTGCTCTATATTTTATGATCTCCATGCCCATAATGTACTTGGTTGCTTCCAAGTCCTTCATGTCAAATTTTGTGTAATACCCCCAGTTGTTTATGAGTCAACATATAATTAAATAATTAATTTTTAAGTTGTCGAGAAAGGTTAAAATTAAAAGAGAACTTAAATTAATTATTTATTGGTGCAAAGTAACTTAAGTTTTAGAAAAGTTTAAAAAAAAATTAAGTTACTTTTGAGTGGAATTCAAAAATGAATTAAAGTTAAAAAGGAAAAAAGGGAGAATTCAAGAAGTCGGAGGAGTTACAGAGTTGAGAAGAATAAAAGATTTGAGAGAGCCTTTTGTAGGTATGCTGGTTTTGGATTTTGGTCTACAGGTTTAGCTGGTTGAACAAAGTTCACCACATCCTTTCGGAGGACGAAAACCCTCTTAAGAGAAGATCAGCTCCAATGGTGAGATTATCCACCATGGCTGATAAGTGGCAAAATCATTCAGATTTCACATTTGCACATCATTGCTAGTAGTCGAAATTTGTGAGTCTTCTATGAAGACAAATTTCTGAGTTTGGACGATATTTTCCAAAATTGCAGTTTGATATGAATTGATATTTATTTCTTGGTTCATTTTCTATTGAAAATATGGATTCTACTATTTTGGTTGAATAAGGTGATTATATCAATTCATATTGTGTGGAACAATTAATGCTCGAATGACAGCACAAGTTCTTAAGAGTTGACGAAGGGAAGGAAATTAGCATCGCTTCACAAGCAACTGACTAGGCAAATGATGTGAACATGAAGATAAACATTCTTGGAAACATACGGTGATTATTCCTAGTCACTTTGATTCCTCCAGGGTGTGTTTGAATATCCAACTATCGATGGGACTTTAAACAGGTACTATTTTATGAAAGCCATATGAAGTCATACATTTGGTGTTCAGAAACTATCACCCAGCTATAAACGTATCCTTTCATGAAAGCTGAAGCACTATCAAAGGGTGTCGGATTTATTAGGAAATTTCAAATTTGCAATTCAAGAGAGGTATACTTTCCAAATAATTATTTTTTAAATGAACCACCATTTCAGAACAAAGGAGTTTGAAAAGGAAGGGAATTGTAAGCTAGTGAATCCGAAAGCTTTAGATTTCTTATCGAATTGCATTTTGAAGGAGGCATGCTAATGAACAAAGTTGAAGAAAATGAATTGTTGCAAATATAATATCAGAGGAAGACGTATTATCTTTAGAATGAAAGGGTCGCAAATCCAAAAGCCTATCACCAACGAAGCATAGACATATTGGAATTCTTTGTGAATGCCAATTACACAAGAATCTTGAGTCTAGGAAAGAAAATCAATACAATATAAATATAAAAAGAGTTGTAATGCCTTTATAGAGCATTCAATTGGGAGCCATAGCTATTTAGAATGATACAGTGATTAAGGTGATAAGATGGGAATTCATACGTAAGAGGCAGTCTTTTTGAACAAGGCTCGAAGGCCTTACCCTTTCCACCACAGCTCATTTACTTGCATAGCCCCTAACAGAATTGTATGGAGCCGTGAGTTTTAATGAAGTGATGAATTCATACATAGCGGAGGTTATGATTTCGAAGCTTAGAAAGAAGGCATCGAATTTCATAAAGTGTTAATCTTTGCTAATTATTAGACGACATAGGAGCAAAACACCATATTGAGGGTGATTAAAGATTAGAATTTGTTAAGCCACATAGTTCCTTTATGGAACATTTTGCCTTCTAGCACCAAGACTTGTCGTTACAGTTAAGGGAAAGACATGAATTTCCAAATAGTATCGAAGCATTATTAAGAGCCAGCCGTCACATCTTTATGGTATTGTGGTTTAAAGAAGGAACAACATTTTGTCTAAGGCCGCCTTACAAGCTAGCTATCACCTAGCTTATGTGGCAAAGAAGGATAGAGTCCTGAAATTATATTGAAGGAAGAGTGGTATTAAGAAGGAAGACAAGTATTTCAAAACAGAAGTCATATCTAGTTATTTTAACACCACACTTCTCATTTGAAGTCATCCCATATTCTCATCTATAGAGGCTCGTGATTGATTTAATTATTGTTATTGAAAGCTGGAAATGCGTGGTCTATCCTTTGGATCAACCGCCATAGTCAAGAGAAAGGAGATTGTGGCATTTAATATCATTTGATATGTGTGGGCTTATTGTGCAAGAAGTGTTGAACAATTCTGAGGTGCATAAAATATAATAAACCTTTCCCCTCTTTAATATCAGATCTAAAGTACAGTATTGTTGTGTGTTACTTGTGGTTTCTGATGGTCATAATTCTTGAATTAAAATGTTTGATATTCCTTAACTTTCAATTTGGTGTTGGCAATATGAATGTTTATATTTATTGTTTTTGCATTGGCGACGACTCTTTATATGGAATGTTTTGTGAGAGTTAATTGTCAAACATTGAACTCCAACTGGGAATCCAATTCAGAACAGCAAGGAATTGGTTGTTGCGAAATGTTTGTGTGTTTGGAATCAGGAGAGTAAAAAATTGTATGCAAACTAGGGCAGGCTAATATATTTTGTTAAAATCTAAGACTTGAAATCACAAATCATTTCCTTACTATCACCAAAGAATAACATGTCCTCTATATACAATGTGATAACAAGGAAACAATCACCATCTATCTTGTAATAAATGTAGTAATCTAATTTGGATATCTGAAATCTCAATCCCAACACAAAATAGTCAACTTTTTTATACCATATCTTAGGAGATTGCTTGAGACCGTACAATGATTTTTTTCAATTTATAAACCAAAGTTTTTTACCTTTCTCCACGAGTTCTCTAGTTTTGTCGTGTAGATCTCTTCCTCCAAGTCACCATGTAAAAATGAAGTTTTCACATACATTTGTCTATCTCCAAATCAAACACTATTGCTATAGATAACAAGAATTTGATAGATGTTAGCTTTGAAATTGAGGAAAATATCTCATCAAAGTCTATCCCCTCAACCTAGGAATAACATTTTGCAACTAACCTCGTCTTGTACCTTTCACTACCACCATCTAAACTAATCTTATTTTTTAATACCCATTTACATCCAACAAGATTCTTCGTTCTAGCAATGGTACCAAGTCCCATGTGTCATTATTTCTTAATTTAATCATCTCCTCATTCATCACCACTTTCCAAGACTCATAATCACTCACATCCATCACTTCCTTCACCATTTTAGGCTCATTGGTAATGTATTAGTAATTAAAGAAAAAACATATCCCCAATCAAAGGGACTATATCTATCTCGTTGTCTCTAAAAGTGTACCCCCTCAAGAGCTAAGATGGAGGTTCTACCTCTTTGAAACAATATTAACTATCTAAGCTCTCCTCCTCTTCAAGTCCTTCATGAGTTTCTAGTTCAACCTAATCAGCAAACGGTTATATTGAGACGGGGGGGGGTTGAATCAGTATAACAATCTTTACTTTTTCAAACTTAATACCATATTTAAAACTTGATCAATAACAATAACATCATTTACTCAACATCAATAATCATGCACATGAGATGAACACAATAACACAATATTTATTGTTAATGATATAGCAGCTTCAGTCGTTCCTTCCAGCTCAGCCCTATTGAGGAAACATAAATTAAATGATAGCCAGTTGGCTATTTAATTTATATTCGTCGTTTTTTGTATTAACTTCATTTTATATTTTGTCTATGGCCGACATGAGAAGATACGAATTCATCTTGATAATCAAATCTTTTATTAGAAGACATTTAATATTTGTTTATTAATTGAGGCCGTCTTCCATTTATGAAGAGTCACGATTTCTTGAAGGCCGACATGAAGGATTTGAAGAGATGTGTCTCTCCCATTCATTTGTATATATACACATTGATTCGTCCATTGTAATCATCCAATATCAGTTCGGTTATTCACATAAGTTCAATATCATCAAGTGCGAATATTAATCAAGTGCGAATACAAGATACAGCGAACATATGCAGTGCGAATACATTACACAGTGCGAACATCATACAGTGTGGAGATCATACAGATTGAAGATCATCCAGTGCAAAGTATCATGCCAGTGCGAATTCCTTATAGCAGGATATTGCCAGATCTGTATTCAGTCAATTACGGATATTTGCCAGGTGCGAATTGGCAGGTTGTTATCTGTTATTGCATATTGCCAGGTGCTGCATATTGGTCTTGTGTTAGACCTCATTGTAAAGTGAAATGTTGTCACTGATATTATAAATAAAGGAGAGATCTTTGTTGCTGGGTTTTTCTCCCTCAAGAGGAGGGTTTTCCCAGGGTATCTGCTGTGTTATTTTGTCTGATTTTGAATTATTTTCTGTGCATTTAATCTGTTCACCTAAAATTTACATGGTATCAGAGCGGGTTTGAGGATCGTGATCAGATTATTGCATTCAGCTTATCCTATTTGTTCATTTTGTCAAGATGGTGAATGATTTGAAGGTTGAGGATTCAAGTGAATATTTGTTCTATTCGGCATTATCAAGCAGTGTACCTTCCGACACCAACACTTGGATAATCGACAGTGGTGCTTCTCGTCACATTACCGGCTTCAAGGAGCACTTATCGAGTTTGGTGGAAAAGGAGTATTCTGAACAAGTCATCATTGGAGATGATGCCAGCTACTCCGTAAAAGGAATTGGGACCTCCACACTTCATTTGGATTCCGGCATATCACTTCAATTGGGTAATGTTCTTTATGTTCCCGGAATCAAGCGTAATCTTATTTCTATTTCAGCTTTGGAAGATAAAGGATATCAAGTTGCCTTCTCCAAAGGCAAAGTTCTAGTGTGGATGCAGAACTCTAGCTTCAAGGATGCTCAAGTAATTGGAGTTAGACATGATAACCTCTACAAGGTTTGCTCACATTCTCTTCAAGCTTTGGTTCATGACTCTTCAAGTCTTTGTGATCTTTGGCATCGGAGATTGGCTCACTTACACTTCCGAGCCCTACCTATTATGGAGAAGATGGTGACGGGTCTTCCTAAATTCAACCAGGAACACGAAGGCACATGCAAGGGCTGCGCATTAGGTAAGAATATAAAAGCCCCTTTTCATAGTAGAGAAAATAGATCTAAGTGTATTTTAGATCTAATTCATTCTGATTTATGTGGTCCTATGTCTGTTCCTTCTTCGAGTGGGTTTTTGTATTATGTTCTTTTCATTGATGATCACTCTAGGAAGACTTGGATTTATTTTTTGAAATCTAAAGAATCTGAGGAAGTATTGGATAGGTTTAAAGAGTTTAAAGCTTTGGTAGAAAATCTTTCTGGTAAACGAATTAAGGTCCTCAGATCTGACAATGGTGGAGAATACACCTCTGGTAGTTTTCGAAACTTTTGTATTGATGCAGGGATTAAGAGGGAGCTCTGTGTTCCCTATAATCCTCAACAAAATGGTGTTGCAGAAAGAAAGAACAGAACGATTGTGGAAGCAACAAAGGCCATGATTCATGATCAAGATTTGCAAACCTTCCTATGAAGCTTCCAGGACCGGTATATGTTCAAAACAGTCCTCATAAGATCTTGGAGAATATGACTCAGGAAGAAGCCTTTCTACAGGAAGAAGCCGAAGTCGATCCACTTGAGGATCTTTGGTTGTCCCTGTCTATGTTCATGTTCCCAAAGAAAAGAGAACCAAGCTGGAGCCTTCTGGCAAGAAGGGAATATTTGTGGGCTACAATGAGACATCAAAAGCTTACAGAATTTACATTCCAGGTCAAAAGTTGATAGAGATCAGTAGGGATGTCACATTCGAGGAAGATGTTGCATTCAGAGATCCAGGAGGGATTCATACATGGAGATTGATAATGAAGAGTCTCCTCAGGACATGGAAGTTGACCATACTCCTGAGATTCAGAGGGAGACTATGGAACCAAAAGGAAGATCTTGATCCAGTTGAACCCTTGGAACCTACTGATGGGCCTACTGACATTGTTATTGGGAGAAAGAGACCTCTATGGGCTAGTTGCACTATGCAAGAGGCTGAAAGCTTTGCAGCTCCTAGAGGCACATTCAGAGAAAGCAAAAGGCCACATAAGTTCTCCAGTTATGTTGCCTTGATGAGTCAGATTATAGAATCTGAGCCTTCCTGTGTTGAGGAAGCATCTAGTCTTCAAGTTTGGAGAGATGCTATGACAGAGGAGTATCAGTCAATTCTTAAAAATGATGTTTGGGATATTGTTCCTAGACCCGAGGGCAAGTCTATGGTATCTTCTAAATGGCTATTCAAGATTAAGCATGCTGCAGTGAAGCATTGAGAAGTACAAGGCAAGATTTGTGGCTCGTGGGTTTCTCGAGAAAGAGGAGTTGATTATGATGAGACTTTTTTTGCTCCTGTTGCTCCGCACTTACTGTCAGAACCATCATTGCTATTGGTGCATCTAGAGGATGGAAGATTCACCGAGATGGATGTGAAGAAGCCTTTCTCAATGGAGTGATTGAGGAAGAGGTTTATATAGAGCAACCTGATGGATTTGAGATTCATGGGAAGGAGTCTCATGTTTGCAAGCTGAAGAAGGCCTTGTATGGTCTTAAGCAGGCTCCTCGTGCATGGTACGAAAGGATCGATCGGTACCTATCAAGCTTGGGTTTCTTGAAGAATGATGCTGATTCAAATCTCTACTTCAAGGTAATCAATGGTGATGCATTAATTTTGGTTCTATATGTTGATGATCTAATCCTTACTGGAGAAGATCACCTGATTCTTGAATGTAAGAAGGATTTAACTTCTGAATTTGAGATGAAGGACCTTGGGCTCATGCATTACTTCCTTGGCTTAGAAGTCTGGCAGAAGACAGATGGTATGATTCTAAGTCAAGGGAAGTACACCATTGATATATTGAAGAGATTTGGCATGATGGATTGCAAATCCATGTCTACACCTATGGAGACCAATCTTCATAAATTGAAGGAGGCTGCAGCTAGTTCAGATTGGTGGATCCTACATTGTACGCAGCATTGGATCCTTGATGTATCTAGTTAACACTAGACCATATTTGCTATAAGGTGCACTTAGCCTTATGTGTGATCCGAGACGGATACATCTTGTTGCAGCTACATATCCCGAGATACTCTGGCACGGAGCTTGGATATGGGTTGAGGTATATCGGAATCTGGACTTGGTTACTTGGTTTCACTGATTCGACAGGCGGGTTGTGTCACGATGGGAAGAGCACCGTTGTTGTTGGTTTAGTTACGCTATGATTTCCGGTGGGAAAGCCCTCTTGAGCATTGAGTCATGAAGTACATTGCAGCACATGGCAACTCGAGGCAGTATGAAAAGCCGTAAGCTCCTTGCGGGGATTGTTTGGACAATCAATGGAGCCTACTATTATTCATTGTGATAATCGAGTTGTGTGAAGCTTTCGTCAATCCCGTGTTTTCATGACATCCAAGCATGTTGAGATCAAGTACCACTATATCAAGATATGGTACCGCTGGAAGGCATGTACAATTGAGGTACATTAGCACGATGAGCAGACGGCAGATATTCTCACCAAGCCTCTCGCCGTGATAAAGTTTGTATACTTCCGAGATAAGCTTGGTATGGTGGAGAATCCAGCCTTGACCGAGTATGAGTCTCAGCAGGAGCCTTGTTAATGCATTTTCTTCTGTGACGGAAGAATTTGAGGTGAAAGCCCTTGTTTCCACCCTCTGAGCTAAGTCATGGTGGATGTCATGTGTGAGACTCCATGACATATGTTGTACTTGTGTTTCACCCTCTGAGAGAGTCATGGTGAAAGTCACGTTGAGGTGACAACATCACGCAAGTGATGAACACTTGTACTTACCATTGCATTTTCTTTGTGACGGAAGAATTTGAGGTGAAAGCCCTTGTTTCCACCCTCTGAGCTGAGTCATGGTGGATGTCATGTGTGCGACTCCATGACAACATCACGTGAGAGAGTCCGTGATGATCTTCTTGTACTTGTGTTTCACCCTCTGGGAGAGCCATGGTGAAAGTCACGTTGAGGTGACAACATCACGCAAGTGATGAACACTTGTACTTACCATTTGATGGTTGATATCGAGACGATATCTAATATCACGTTGAGGTGATATCCTTCTCTTTATATCTGATTGCAGGCAATGATGGTTGATGGACCTCATATTGAGATGATTCGTATTGTGCAGCTGGAAGTTCTCTCCCTAGCTGAGAGGGAGTGTTAATGATATAGCAGCTTCAGTCGTTCCTTCCAGCTCAGCCCTATTGAGAAACATAAATTAAATGATAGCCCGTTGGCTATTTAATTTATATTCGTTGTTTTTTGTATTAACTTCACTTTATATTTTGTCTATGGCCGACATGAGAAGATACGAATTCATCTTGATAATCAAATCTTTTATTAGAAGACATTTAATATTTGTTTATTAATTGAGGCCGTCTTTCATTTATGAAGAGTCACGATTTCTTGAAGGCCGACATGAATGATTTGAAGAGATGTGTCTCTCCCATTCATTTGTATATATACACATTGATTCGTCCATTGTAATCATCCAATATCAGTTCGGTTATTCACATAAGTTCAATATCATCAAGTGCGATTATATTAATCAAGTGCGAATACAAGATACAGTGCGAACATATGCAGTGCGAATACATTACACAGTGCGAACATCATACAGTGTGGAGATCATACAGATTGAAGATCATCCAGTGCAAAGTATCATGCCAGTGCGAATTCCTTATAGCAGGATATTGCCAGATCTGTATTCAGTCAATTACGGATATTTGCCAGGTGCGAATTGGCAGGTTGTTATCTGTTATTGCATATTGCCAGGTGCTGCATATTGGTCTTGTGTTAGACCTCATTGTAAAGTGAAATGTTGTCACTGATATTATAAATAAAGGAGAGATCTTTGTTGCTGGGTTTTTCTCCCTCAAGAGGAGGGTTTTCCCAGGGTATCTGTTGTGTTATTTTGTCTGATTTTGAATTATTTTCTGTGCATTTAATCTGTTCACCTAAAATTTACATTTATGTGGAAACCCTTCCGGAAGAAAACCACAACCAAAATACTGCTTTTATTAAACTTCTTTTTACAAATTTTAGAGGCACCAACGCCTCATTCAATTTGTGACCACCAACCCACTGGAAGCACCAACTCCCACCTTTGAATTTGTAGGCAGCAACCTACTAGAGGCACCAACCCCCACAGCTAAGCATCCACTTGGCTAGATGTGGGCGTAAAAACTAACACCTCTGGAGTGCAGGTTTGTACGGACAACTATGCACACTGCGTAATGAGTGCTCTTCAAATTAGGAGGGGAAGCTCACTCGTAGTGCTGGAATGTGTGGAAAAGAAAAGTAATCTAAGTCCTATCTTTTTGTTCTCAGCTGGAAGAGGCACAAGGTTAAGAAAACCAAGAACGTTGCAGCTAAGGATTTTCCGGTTTCGCAGATCATTAACTACAACTAAGCTAACTACTTTAAATCTATCCAGTTTCCTCAAGAAAACAGAGCATGAGGAAATGGAGCAAGGTTTGACTATCAGACGATAAACGAGTGTAGATTCTCAACTTGAAGGCAAGGTGGCACATCTATCAGCTCAATCTAAACACGCTTATTGGCAACAACATCACACGATAAACTGAATACAGATTCTCTACTTGAAGGCAAGGTGGCACAACTATTATCTCAATCCAAATAAGTTTATTGTTTACAACAACATACGATAAACAAGTGCAGATTCTCTACTTGAAGGCAAGGTGGCGCATCTATCATCTCAATCTGAACAAGTTTATTAGGCACAAAATAGATTTATCTAAACTATGGGAAGAATTTACTATGACAATCGCATGAAACCCTATGTGGCATAACAATTGATCATAATAGTAAAGACTCACAAAACAGATTTATCATTACAATCTCGTGAAACCCTATGTGGCATAACACTTGATCGTAATGACAAAGATGCACAAAACAAAAAGAATTCACCATTACAATTGCATGAAACCCTATGTGGCATAACAATTAATCGTAATAGTAAAGACACATGAACAGATACAAAAAGAGCAATATTGAGGGCAAGGTAGGCACAGCATATATTTCTCTCGTGCAAAAGTTAATTACAAATGAGCAAAAGCTCTTATTTATATACATCAAGGTGTAGGGAACCCTAAAATCACCTTGTGTTAACTACGCAAATGCATGCAAGATTAATTATTAAACCCTAATGAAGTAAACTATACAGTTAACTGGAAAGCTACCATCAGTTAACCGGTACAAATAACCTAAATGGACCATGTGCAAGCATGCACGTCCTTATTTAAAGCAAAGTTAACTGGACACTACCTTCAGTTAACTGGAAACCCTAACCCTAACTCTGTGTTGATAATTCCAAGGACGAGATAAGCATGTGTTAAGTCAGCAAGTAAACTCAAGACTGAAAGTCGAGTTAACTGTTGCTCATGACTCAATCCTCGAAATTAACTGCAGGTTCCAACTAGCAAATCACTCCATGTCAACTCGCTCTAACACTTCGACCAAGAACTCATCGATCTCTCTGTCATCTGGCACTTTGATGCTGTCCAAAAATAATAATCTGCTTCTTCAATTCTCAGCCACTTTCCTTGACTGTATGCATACATTTTTTTAACATCTTCAGTCGCCTTCTTGAAACTAGCTGAAATTACTGAAAATGTGATCAGAACCTCCATCAAGATATCTCAAACATGCTTCTGAAACTCAATTTGTACAACCTTGAGATCAGCGTAGGTACCATTTTCACGAAGACAATGGCACAAGATCTGAGTGACTTTGGCGGCTCCGTAAATGAAGTGATCTCTGATGAAAACCTAAATTAAGACCGATTTGGTCTTGAATTCAGTCTAGTTGAACTACCTTCTGAAAAACTTGCCCGTTGACTGTGAACACGGCTATGTTTTGACAACTTTCTCTGGAAAGCTAAAATGGCTCCTGGTGAGACTAAAAATAACCTGTCGGAGGATAATTTTCACCAAAAATTCTGAGACATGGGTTTTGTCCGGAAAATGATTCTAAGACAACCCACAACGTCAGAATTGTGAAAACACGTCGTTTAGCTTGACATGCAAAGATTCTTCAGTCGAGAACTGAGGGGTTTTAGAGCTTCTCGAGGCAATTTTTCTTGAGAAAATCTGGAACATGGGTTTTGTGCACAACGGAATTCTGAACAAACCCAGATGATGCGATTTTCAAAAAGATGTGATTTTATCCAACATGCAAAGAAATTCTCGGAAAAAAGCACAGAGCTTCAGAATGAAGACTACGGGGCAATTTTCTCGAAAAAATCTAAGACGTGGGTTTTGCTGCAAATGCAGAAATATGTGAACCCAGATGATCAGATTCTGAATATGTGTTGAACTTCCTTGACATGCGGAGAAAGTACCTAAGGTGAGAAATAGAAGAAATAAGACAGAAGATAGAAAGTTTTGTCTGTTCTGCTTCTGAAAATTCGCCAACCTCTTCTTTGGAACTTGATAAAACCTGCATGCAAAGTGAAAATAAAGTCTAGAATCGCCTTCCTCTGAACAATCTGAACTCGTTGCTATGAAGAACGCTGAATTCGAACACCTGTAGCACCTTTAGCTTGCTGGTCGCTCAAGAAGAATATAAACTTCAAAGTTTGAAATGAAGAAATAATGGACGCCAAGGCTGAAATAAATAGGCTTTCATCATTGAAATTCGCATTAAACACTAAAGCTTGAAAAATGGTGCTTGGCTTCTAATTGGACCCCATCTCAGTTAACTGAAACTCAAATATGCTAATTAAAGCGCCATGCATTAGGGTTTTCCCTTTTCAATCTTCAGTTGACAACTTCATGCAATCTTTGACTTCAGTCAGCAATCCATATTAAGTTCGCCATCCTTCACATTTGCTTTAGATTCACAAATAAGAACTAAGGCGTCCCTTTTGATAACTAAAGTTGACAATCTTGAGATGAGTTCGCCAATTTCATGCAATTCTAAAAATAACGACCCTTTCAAGACTTCAGTTGGCCTTCAAGAAGTGAATGCACCAACTTCAATTCTAAAAATAACAACCCTTTTGGAACTTAAGTTGTCATTCTTTGTAAAGTGCGTAGCTTCACAAAACTATGCTTCATCATTAAAATATCTAAATATGGCGACCCTTTTGATAACTAAAGTTAACAACTTCATGCGCCATACTTCACTAATTTATGCTTCATCATTCATGCCGTCCCTTCTAGAACTTCAGTTGACACTCAATGAAGCGCCATCTTCACAGAAACTTCACAATTGCAACCAAATTCGCCATGCATGTGAACTTCAGTTGACATTCAAGAATAATCTTCAGTTAAGTGAACATGCAATCAAGTTAACTCAACATGCAATGTAGTTAACTGAACATGCAAACTAGTTAACTCGACATGCGAACTCAAAGATCACTCAACATGCCAATATATGAACTGAAGATGACAACCCAGAAAACGTTTAGTCTAACTGCAGTTAGAACTCCAGTTAAGGCGTCCATTCAACTCTCTTTCGAAAATCCAACTTTGAGCTCTTAAGGCGAATTCCAGACTTAGCCAAATTTCATGAAAATTTAGGCTTAAACTTCTGTCGGGACCTCTATTCATCCTCTGACACTGGTTGATTGACTTCTCCGATTGGCTGGCTAACAGGTGCATTGCAGAGCTGAGCAAAAACTAATCAAAAGGTACCTTGAGACTGAACATCATAAAACTGACATCTGATGGCTCAAAAATCCAAGCGCCTTTTTCAAAAGCTACGCTTTTCCTCAGACTTAGTCAAATTTTGACTTCTGCATTTCGAACGAAGGGAAAAATAAATCCTTCATAACTTCTGATTTATCAACTTTCAGGACTTCAGGTTCACTGCGGAGCTGACTTCATTCTGCATAACAAATGCAAAGGCACATTTCCCAAGAAAACATCATCGGAGGAGTGAAAATCAAGGGCGCCTTTTTCAAAAGTTGCTCTTTTTCCACCAGACTTAGCCATTTCTGGAACTGACCAAAATAACAGACTGCAAGCTACTGAGACGATCTTGAACAAGCATTCTGATAGAAAGCATTAAAGGCTTGAAAAGCTCAGAAAAGCTCGACTAAGATTTGACCCTATGCCGGACAAAACTGATTTGACGTGCGAAATGTGACAAAGTCCCTACAAAACAAAAGCTGACCAGTGTTAGCCAGTCTCCCTAAAAGATCTGAGCTTCATAGGCGCCTATTTGAAAATGTATTTGAAAATGTGCTCCCCTCTTCAAAGATAGAAAATTTCAGTGATTTTCCTTCAAATTTTCACTTTTCTTAAATTCCTTCAATAACAGGCTGACATGACACTGACCTTCACCAACTCCATGATGACACTTATAAAACCCCAAAAACGACCTTCTGACATCACTTTAACAAGATTAAGACTCAATTAAGCAAAATGCCTTAGTGAAGCAAAAATTTTGGTTTTGGGTACAACACTAGAAACACCAATCTCTTGTTTAGGAAGCCCGAACTTCCACAATAAAACAAGATTTCACCCTTAATATGTTGCTTCTTCAACGGATGATGGACAATATTTCTCTCCACAAAAAATTGCTCAAATATGTCTCGTAAGTCTGCACCAAGTCTACTATAATTCTCCTCTTAGATCTGATATAATCACCTTAAACTATCTTCTCCAAATCTGCTGTTATCTCCTTCAAAAGTCTGCTATAAAAATATGTCTTCTATATATTTTTCATATACAAAACTTCTCCTCAAAAATCTGCTATAAGGCTGCTTATAAATCTGCTATGATATTGCACATAAATCCTCTATAAAATCTGCATATATACTTTTTAAAATCTTCTCTTCATATGCTTGGATCTGCTTGTGTATAAATTATATATCTTGTTTAACACACACACATTTATTTACATCATAATCTTCTTTATATACCTTTACCAAGACAGAAATGTTTCAAAAGACATCATCATTCATTATAGACACACCCCAAAACAGGTCACATCTTGAAATATCCCACCTTGATCTGAGATATTTACTACTACAACTGCCTTGTCTGAAATTTTTGGTCTTTTATGGTTTTAGCTTGTTTAGAGATTTTAATGAAAGTTTGCAAGGAAATGCGATAGAGAGTAATGAAATACATAAACAGATTGCAAAACAACAAACTATGAGAGCAAATGTAATCTTCTTTCAATTCAAATTTATTATTGAACGTTTTTACATGTAAACTCATACCTGGATAGCCATAGCATCAAAAGTGCAGTTCTGAAACTTGGTATCAGCAACTTGAAACCCTCATTAATGGATGCCTAGCTACAAATACAGGTTTCTCCACCTTTTAATTGCTGCAAACTGATATCAATGGTCAAACCGCCCCTAATGGTGATGATTGCAGCCCAAGACTCTAGGCGTTTCAGCCTAGTCTTCCAATGCCTTGCTCTAGAAACTGTATGGTCCAGCAAAGACAGTCTTTTACAGCCCAACAAGGTTGATAGTACAACCCAGCAAAGATGTAATCGGCAATAAATGATCAGCAGCTGGTATATTTCTGAAATCAAGCAATATTCTTTAAAAACCCCAGTAATAAACTCCTCAATATGCACAATGTGACTTCTGGATGAAAGCCACCTGATGATTGCAACCTTTGGGTGATATTTCACACCTATGGGAAGCACGAATCTGAGAGAATGAGCGTTCTCCAAGACTAGATTGCAGCAACAAGAAACCCTTGTTTCTCCCCTGAACAAAGTGTAAGAACCCTGCTGGTTCAACTGTACCAACTGCTGTGCTGAGGTGCAAATTGTTTGTGTTTTTGGTTGTTTTTTGCAATTTTTATAATTTTTTGTGTTTTTCAGATATGTGCCAGCAAAGAGAAAAAAAAACAAGAATATACAATTGCAATATGCAAATGAAAGACTATTGCTGCAAATGAAGCTGTATCATTAAGAAATTGTCTTAATAAGATTTTTACATGAATTTGCATTCCCGGAACTGAAGATAGTTTTTATAATGAAATCTGGAAATTATTGCAGCAAGCTGCTAACTCCTGAATTGTACGGCCAACCTCCTATGTGGAATTCTCCACCTCCAAAACACATATCAAATGCCTTTGATGCTCTTGGCGTCCAAAATGGAAGGAGTCTTGGCCTTTAGAGAACACGCCCTAGCTGGAAATGGCTGTACAGCTGGCTGCTGTAGCTGTACGGCCTCTTGAAATCTGTGCAAAATGTTTATAAAGTGCAGCCACATGATATTCAATGCTTGTCCTTCAAATCTGGCCTGAAACCTTGCAATACCTTCACCAATCTACTCTATTTTGACCTCTGGATGAAGCCAAACCTCAGGCAATTCTTCAATGGATCTTGCACCACCTCAGAAATGCAAAAATCAGAGAGAGTTAACGTTCTCAATGATCAACAATGGCTGAAACCCTAGCCTTTCTTCTCCTCATGGCAAAGCACCAAAAGACATAAGTTTTTAATATGATCGAATGAATCCTTATTTCCTTTAGATGGGATTTTATATATTTCTCCAAAACGGCACGACTTCCAAGAGGAAATTAAATCATTAAAAATATAATATATTTTGCTTGGTCGTGCATTTCACCCTTTTATTGAATGAGGCGCCCAACTTAAATAATTATAACTTTGGTTTATAATATTTTAATAACCTTTATAAAGTCTCACCATGAGGGCACCCAAACCAAGGTAAATAAATAATTTAACTTTAATACATACTTGGCCCCCACATTAATGAAGTCATAAAGTGACTTTATAACATGAGCATTTTAAATACATTAACTATTATTAAAGTCAACTTTAATAATAATTAAAAATGCATAACTTCATTAATATTCATCATTTCTCTGCCCTGTCTGAGCTAGGTGGTCGTCCAACTACATCAACTGCCCAACCAGGTCCCTTTTTATTGTTAGCAATACTGACTCCACCGAAATGGTGGCTTACTATAAATAGTAAGTGTGAGAAGTTGAGTCAAACAAAGGCCAATCCTGAACCTAAAACCTAACTGAGCTCCAGAGAAGAAAACATTCTAATAACTGCCAACCAGGACCCTCTAACCATCAATATTAACCTACGAGGGCCAATAATAGGCTAATCTACCAGAAAACAATAACGGGCTAAAATGGGGACATTACACAAAGCTCTTGAAATTTCACAAGTTTCAATAATAATCAATAGTGAATGAAGTACTTTTTAAAGTGCTTTTATACCTCCTCAAGAAAGAGCGACCTCCTTGGCTTTTTTCAAACATTTAATATAATAAAATATATTTTCCTTTTGTTGCCTTGTAATATCTTTTCATTTGGGCGCCCATATCAATGACTAAGTGATTTGACTTTATATTATAAAATAAGCCATCAATTATAAAGTCAAATATATCATTGATGATGGGTACACTTTATTATTTAATTATTATTAAAGTAATGACTTTAATAATAATTAATTATATCTTAACTCCATTAAAACTCATCATTAATCAATTCTGACAACACCACAGACTAACCCACTACTCACTCTGCCCATTTGGATGCCTTACTAAAAATAGTAAGGTTGGACCCCAACATCCAACTGACTTACTAAAAATAGTAATTATATATAAACGGAGCCAAAAAACCATGGAGATAATCACCTCAGAATATGCCAAGGAACTGGAGAAGAAAACACTACCAACTACCAACTACCATCTGGAGAACCAATTAACTCCCCCACAAGGCCCTATAATCACCAATATTAGCCTACGGGGGCCTGATGATAGGCTAATCCATCAAACACTGAACCAAGCTAAAAAGGGGACATTACAATCCACCCTCCCTAAAATTGCTTGACCTCAAGCAATCTCTACTAAATGCCCTGGCCTGTCGTCTGAATGTCGAGATCCCAAATCAATCTGTAGTATGCGCAACCATGCTCATCACCACTGTAAACAATTAACTTGATGTAGAGCAATCTACCAAACATAGAAATCCCTGAATCCCATAACCAGAATGGAAGTCCGCCATACACATTACTCGCTGACTTCCACTGCGCAACTCTGACATAACCTTCACCATATTGAGAGTGGTGAAGCAACTCATCAAGATCCAACCGCACTAAGGTGTCAAACTTGTCAACACCTGGATCTCAACACATCAGAAACTCACATCCATCGAGCATGACGAGAAAAATATCTCGAAGTATCTGCATCACAACACCTCTCTCCATCCTCTACAAGCCTCCGATGGAAGTGATAACTACCCCTCATAGGTGCTGAAAACAGTGTCACAATTAATGGTCTCTCATCTAGACACTGGGTCAAAAGGCTCTGAATGTCCTCACGAGGAAAACTCCAAGTGCTTTCGTCATAGTTTGATTCCATCTCCAAAGTATGCCCATTAATTGGAACAAATCTCAGAAGTGAAGTAGCTACATACTCCACCATAGAGCCATCAACATGAGAGGGTTGTACCTCATTAAGTGTGTCATGGATGCTTGCACACCAACCAAAATCTGTCTCACCCATATCTCCATCCACATATGTAGTCATAACATTAGTGGTTGATCCACTAAGTGTGTGATCAACTATTTCAACCAACATTAGGACTTGAGCCTTTGATGGGCTCTCAACAATAGGTAACTCATGAATCTCAAGAAGTAAATTAGGTACACAAATAATTTTTTTTGATTCATACCTCTTCTCTTTTCCATGCGCATTTGCATATTCTTCTTGTTTGCTTACCTCAAGAAACTCATCCTTAGCATGCTCAACTTCTACACATTCTTCCCTTGGAAAAATTAGAGATCTAAGGTGCGACTCCCTCTGCTTCTTTGCTTGATCTAGCTGGTTGCAATGTTCCTTGACCTCTTGCAAGCGCTGTTTTGCTTGGGCAGCCAATAACTTTTCCTTCCTAGCTTTTTGTAACCACCCCTCGCACAATACTTGTGTCTTGTTCACATCTTCCAAGGTCTGATATACCAAATCAGAATGTTTGTGGCATGAATCCACAACACATAATTCCTCTTTAACACCCAAATCTTGAGTATCAACATTAAAAGACTCCACAAAACCATCATCCTCACGTGAAATGGCTGCTATCTCATGATGATGCAAGGAAATATGACTGCTGTTGCAAAAATCAGAATTGTTGTTATACCTTTGTGTCATGTGTTCAACATCTCCAAGTGGCCGATCCATGTTTGCATTCTCTTCCTCTTTGTGATCAACCTGAAAACTCAAAGGTGTAATATGTGATTCCTCTTGATCCAAACTCCCATATGGCGGAAGTGAGCTTGTCAACATGGTCTCATCCTTTTTAGGACTCCCACATGATGACGGATTTTTTCTTTTCCCATGATCACTTGTAGGCTGCAAATCACAAACAAGTGATTCCTCTTTCCTTTCTTGTTTTTGTACCTTTGGCTCTTCTTTTGTGATTGATTTTTCTACTTCAAGTTTCTTCACCTTTTTATCCGTGCATTGGTGGTTAGGCGCCCGAAATCTATCATACTGAAAACTCATCTTGTTGCCCGTTGCAACATCTTTCCCATGACTGAATTTTGCACCTTTAAATGAAGCTTTTTCCTTAAGCATCCTCCTAATATACTTTATCAAACCAATCTTTCTAAGACTCAAGGTAACAACACAGTTCAGATATCTATTAAAAGAGTAGTGTGTTTTAAAATCATCTGGCATGCTCTGGTAGTCCTCAAGGAGTTGATTGGCTTCCCATTCATAACCTTCCCTGTATTGTTCTTATTCCTCTATACCGGTAAAATTATGTGCATTAGTGTTTGCTTTCCTTCTCTTCGCAAACAGATGGTCTAATTTTTTCAGATGTTGTATAAAGTCCTAAAAGACATCCATCAATTCGCTATGAGTTCTTGCATAGACTTCATTTTTTTACCAAACCACCAATCAACTGCAACTGAGATCTACTACCCCACAGGATGGCAAGAAAACCGCTCTGATACCACTGAAAATATCCCACCCTGATCTGAGATATTTACTGAAATTTTTGGTTATTTATGGTGTTTTCTTGTTTTGAGTTTTTAATGAAAGTTTGCCAAGGAAATGCAATAGACAGTAATGAAATACATAAACAGATTGCAAAACAACAAACTATGAGAGCAAATGTAATCTTCTTTCAGTCCAAATTTATTATTGAATGTTTTTACATGTAAACTCATACCCGGATAGCCATAGCATCGAAAGTGCAGTTCTGAAAATTGGTATCAGCAACTTGAAACCCTCATTAATGGATGCCTAGCTACAAATGCAGGTTTCTCCACCTTTTAATTGCTGCAAACTGATATCAATGGTCAAACCGCCCCTAATGGTGATGATTGCAGCCCAAGACTCTAGGCGTTTCAACCTAGTCTTCCAACGCCTTGCTCTAGAAACTGTACGGCCCAGCAAACACAACCTTGTACGGCCCAACAAGGTTGATAGTACGGCCCAGCAAAGATGTAATCAGCAATAAATGATCAGTAGCTGGTATATTTCTGAACTCAAGCACTATTCTTCAAAATCCCCAGTAATAAACTCCTCAATAAGCACAATGTGACTTCTAGATGAAAGCCACCTGATGATTGCAACCTTTGGGTGATATTTCACACCTGTGGGATGCAAGAATCTGAGAGAATGAACATTCTCCAAGACTGGATTGCAGCAGCAAGAAACCCTTGTTTCTCCCCTAAACAGAGCTCTTGAAATTCCACAAGTTTCAATAATAATCAATAATGAATGAAGTGTTTTTATACCTCCTCAAGAAAAGCACGCTCTGCTTGGCTTTTTTCAAACATTTAATATAATAAAATATATTTGCCTTTTGTAGCCTTGTAATATCTTTTCATTTGGGTGCCCATATCAATGACTAAGTGATTTGACTTTATCTTATAAAATAAGCCATCAATTATAAAGTCAAAAATATCATTAATGATGGGTACACTTTATTATTTAATTATTATTATAGTAATGACTTTAATAATAATTAATTATATCTTAACTCCATTAAAACTCATCATTAATCAATTTTCACAACACCACAGGCTAACCCACTGCTCGCTCTGCCCATTTGGATGCCTTACTAAAAATAGTAAGGTTGGCCCCCAACATCCAACTGACTTACTAAAAATAGTAAGTGCATATAAACGGAGCCAGAAAACCATGGAGATGATCACCTCAAAATATGCCAAGGAATTGGAGAAGAAAACATTGCCAACTGCCATCTGGAGAACCAATTAACTCCCCCACAAGGCCCTGTAATCACCAATATTAGCCTACGAGGACATGATGATAAGCTAATCCATCAAACACTAAAACAAGCTAAAAAGGGGACATTACACATCTCTTCAAGAACAAATCGCTTCTTCCCTTTTTAATTATCTAACATTGTGACTAATCTTCCTCAAGGATAATCATATCTCTTTAAATGACTTGCTTTAGATATAATCGCATATTTTAAATCACCTTTTTGTGGATCGGCCTTTATAAAGGATATTTATCTTTAAGTTAATTTTACTTATGAAAAGTGGCGCTTCTCTTATGAATCGCTGTATTTTATTAAATCACCACCTTTTCCTAAGACAGATTTGTCTTATTTGCAATTTTTTCTTATTCTATTCGTCTTATTCTCTTGCCTTTTTACATTTGTCTTATTCATTAAAATTGTTGATTTTCCTTTATTAATTGCTGTTTTTAATTATCTTTACTTAATCGCTGACTTCTTTTCTTCTTTAAATATCAATCGCTGCTTCTTATAAAATCAATATCGTTGCTGCTCTTTTTATTGTATTTTCTGATATTAATTTAATTATAATTGCTGCCTGAGATGATTGTTGTTGTTCCTTGATATAGATCACTTATCTCCTTAATTGCTGCATTTGTTGATATCTTCACACACCTTAATATATACATGCCTTAGTCTTAGGCACCAATAATGGTTGGATAGTTCTTATGATTTTTCCATGTCACGATTTACTAACAGCCCTGCCCCCTTTGTGCAATTTCCTGAATGCGGAACCACTTGCTGATCACATTTCTGCACTGGTAAAGCCATTGAAAAAGTGCAACATAATTTTACTCAATGCTCTTTAACTGATGGCAGGGTTTCATGACATGTTTGCCGTCTTTGGTCTGATTTCAAGCTGTCATTGCCACTCGAAAACAACACATCAACTTGCTGACTTATTCTCCTTGCCTAGGATTGGTTTATTAATGATACTGCCACGTTAAGCACTGATTTAGACTGGCTTTGTATCCTCCAAATAGCACCACATTCAGATATGTTTTTCTGTTATATATATTCTTGCTTAAATCATGGCATGATTTTACTTTATGCTTGCCATTCTGATTCATAATTTTGGGCTGGTTGTCACTAAGAAAGTACAAAGTTAATGCATTTACCTTATGAATTTTCTTTCCTGTCAGTTATGCTGGTATGTACACACTTATAATCTCTATTCAAGCTTGTTCAATGTCTTTATCCTTTATGATCTTTATCTTCATGAGAGCATTCTAACCATGTTCTTTTGCTTCGTCAACATTCTTATTTATTGGAGGTAGGAAAGTTGTCCATAGGATTTTTATCATCATATCTTAAATACCAACACCCATTTCTTATAGTGATCTCGTGTTATTTTATTTTTGCATAGTCAGTCCATATGCACTTTGGTGGTCATGCAAGCAAGCTCGTCCTCACCTTCAAATATGCTATCTTTAGTCGTGCTCAATTCCATTCATTAAATCATTGTGACATTCATTTTCCTTTGACATTAATGATAGCCTAAGTTACCAGGTTCGCCCCTACAGGCCCTGGGTCCAGTTCAGGTTCGATTCAGGTCCTGAATTCGGGTTCGGTTCGCCCAAATTTGCCCAGGGTTCGAAAATCCCCCTGTGGGTTCAGCCAGGGTTTGGCCAAGGTTCGAAAATTTCGAACCCAGGCAGAATTTCGCGCCCAGGCGTGCTTTTTCACACGACTTTGCATTTTTTTAATATTTTTTTGACTCTTTTTTTACTTTCAAAGAGTTTTTAATTCCTTCTAACCCTAATACTTGCCTCTAAAACATGAAATAGGTAAAGTGATACTCATTTACCAATTTGTGAATGAGAAAAAAGGATTTTTTGCCTCCATTGCTAAACTTTCTCTTTTGTTTGCACAAGCTGGAATAGACCTGAAGGCTGATCGTAGATTGTTCAAAGTTGATTGTTGTGCTATTCCTAAGCACTTGCAAGTGTCTATTCGTTTCTAAGAAGATCATAGAGCAAGATTTCTTCAAAAGAGGTAGGTTTTTTGAAGTTTTTAACTTTTTTGATTATTTTTTTTACATTTTTCTTAACAAATGAACTTCAACTCTTTTGTTTTTTAGTTTTTATTTTGTTTTACTTTTCATTCCTCTAAATGTCTATAACACATGTTCAATTTTTTCATTTTTTTCAAATTAATAAAGTCTTTTAGTTTCAAATTCAATGAATCAATACCAAAATTTCAATATGTTGTGCCTTAGGTATTCACTATTCCGTATTACAATGGCAACCGGTACCTCCTCAGGCTCAATCCAATCTCATTTCAAAACAAACCCAAACTCTCCCCTTTGGAAATATGTAGAAATGGTTCAGCAACTTCCAGGTGGTGGAGGATATGTTTGGATTTGTAGTCATTGCCATGTTCAATATTTGAGCTCATATAGTCGAGTGAAAGGGCACTTGTGTAGGATCCCTGAACTAGGCATCAAACCATGTCCAAGTGAAGATAACAATGGCATTCCAGATGATATAGTGTTGAAATATATTGCTGAGCAAGAAAAGGCAGACCAAAAAGCAACCAGTGGTAAAACAAGCCATCCTTTGAAGAAAGGATCTCGATCCATGAAACCCCCTACACCACCTTCTTATTTTCCACCTACAGAAAGCCATCCATTTATGGACATCCCTCAAGAGCAAACCATGCCCTCTTCAAATAAAAGATCTAAGGGACCGTTGGAAGCTTCATTTCAGAATGAGGCAAGAGAGATTGTTGATCAAGACATAGCAAGATGTGTCTATGCCAATGGATTGGCATTCAATGTTGTTCATTCACCATATTGGCAAAACATGGTGAAATCTATTAATGAGGCTCCAAAGGGGTATAAGGGCCCAGGTTTTGAAAAGTTGCGTTGCACCTTATTGGAGAAAGAGGTGAAACATGTAGCAGACTCTTTGAAGCCCATAAGGGATTCGTGGATCGAAACAGGGGTGACCATTGTTTCTAATGGATGGAAAGATGCAAAAAATTGCCCATTGATCAATGTTATTGCTGTGTCCCCTAAAGGGGCAATGTTTTTGAGAGCAGTGGATTGTGAAGGACAAGTGAAGGATGGTCCATTTATTGCTAACATCCTTTGCCAAGCTATTGAAGAAGTGGGCCATCAAAATGTTGTGCAAGTTGTAACTAACAATGCCAAAAATTGTCGGGCTCCTGGGTTATTGGTTGAGGAGAAGTATCCACACATTTTTTGGACACCTTGTGCTGTCCACTCCTTCAATCTAATGCTACAAAAAATTGGATCCAAAATTGAGTGGATCAAACAGGTGTATGCTGAGGGCGAAGACATCCAAATGTTACACAGACATGGATAGACCTTGTTTGGGAGAAGTATATGATGGTATCGACTCAATGATTGAGAAGATGAAAACCATCATCAATGCAAAAGAGGAAGATCCTAAAGAAAAGTTCTTCAAAGAGCTATAGGAAATCATGGTTGATAGATGGAACAAAATGACCACTCCCTTGCATCTTGTCGTTTTTGCATTGAGTCCCAAATATTATAGTCCTGAGATACTTTTTGCTTCATCAAGAGTTGCTCCATATAGGAATGTTGAAGTGGCTCAAGGGTACAAGGCAGCACTACGTAGACTCTTCACTAATCGTGACCAACGTGATCGAGTGAGGGCTGAGTTCATGGCTTTTGCATGCCCTGGTAGTGTTGATCAGAATCTTGATGCTCTTCGAGACAAGTTCAGGGTGGATGCTTATAGTTGGTGGTACTTCCATGGGCAAGAATACAAGCACCTCCAACCTATTGCAATAAAAAATTTATCCCAACTAAGTTTTATATTTTGTAATTTTAATTTTAATTTATATAATATTGTTGGCGTTTAAATTCGCACCTCTGGAATGCGTGTTTGAAACGGACAGCTATGCACAGATAAACTGCTCTTCAAATTAGGAGGGGAAGCTCCCTCTTGCTGATGGTATTCAAGAAAGTAAACTAAAACTAAGTTGCCTATCTTTTTTATCAGCTTAGAGCACAAGGTTTATAAAACACAAACGCCGCAGCTGAGATTTTCTGATTTAAGAACTTCAACTACGACTAACTTAAACTAAAGACGTTTGTAACTTCTCAAGTAATAGCAGAGCAAGAGAAGTTAGAAATTAACAAGGTAGATTTTCTGACAACAATACTTCAATAATCTCTCTTTCAACGAACACCTACACACTTCACTGCAAGCTGAAATCAAGATCATAAAAGTAAAACACCAATAACAGAAATCAGAGATTTTATATCAAGGCAAAGGAGGCTCATGATTTTATTACTCGAACTTCTGGAACAAAACTCACTTCTAACATGCCTAGAATAAGAAATTGCAGCTAAAGAGGCTTGCAATCTTATTCTTACACAATAGAAACAACAATCACACTAACTCCTTGTTGGCTAAAGAGGCTCAACAATTTGCTATCACAACACAATTGAACGACACTTCAATAACAAATAGAAGGCAAAATAGGCTCATTTTGTTATCACTAGCATGGTGAAGAAACTAATGAGCAAAGGCTCTTATTTATAGACAAGCAGGAGTAGGGAACCCTAAAATCTCCTTGCTTTCACAATCTAGGGCTTGCTCAGCAAGCAAGCTTTATTACTAAATCTAGAAAGAAGATAACATCTAACACCTAAGAAAGCAGAAAAAGCGGGAAACGCCAACTATTACATTTATCTTCTTTCTCTTCTCAAAGAATGGATAAGAATTGTTCCAAGAATAGAAAGAAAGCGGAAAGAAAGCTTCTAGATGAAAGTCGCTTTAAAGCTCAATCATATCCGCTAAAAAGCAGGAAACTGTGTCCTGGTCAAGTGTATTGATATTATCTAAGGCAATATTCTGATTCTCCAAGATCTCCTCGCCTTCTGTGATCAAACTTAGAGAATCTTTCACTTCTTTAGTTGCTTTATGAGTTCTATTCTTGACAAACATCGCTGCCCCAAAAGATGACTCACAAATTTGATAACTTGGCGGCTCTGCAACTTTATGCTTTTGACACTTCGCTTGATTTCCAACAGAAAAGTATTGCACAACTCTTTTCTGATACCTTTCTTTTTCTCATATCACACCTCTCGTTCTTCAGCTGAGATGATGAAGTTTTGACGTAGTGCTGATTTGGTCTTAAACTCGAGAGGAGTGTACTCCATATTGAAAACCTTGAAGAATGACTGTAAACTCGCCTATGTTCAGACAAGTTTTAAGCAACTTTCTATTTTTAGAATGCTGGTTTTTGTGCTCCAACGGACAAATTTTTTGAGAAATTTTTTTGAGATATGGGTTTCGTTCAGAATATCGATGCAAGACAACCCAGATCGTCCGTTTTTGAAAATTTTGAATTTTGCCTAAAAAAGCAGCAAACCCTAATTTCTTCAATTTTTCCCAAAAAAAGCTGGCATCTGGGTTTTGTTCAAAACAAGATTAGAAATGGACCCAGTTGATTAGATTTGCAAAACCCTGACGTTTGATCGAAAAAGAAGCCAACCCTAGATTTTGAATTTTCTTGAAAAAAAGCTGCGATATGGGTTTTTCTTCAGAAAACTGATTGGAAAGGACCCAGATGGTTGAAATTTGAATGCACTGAGGTTTTCACTTACATGCAAAATAAAAGCACTTGCTGCAACTTGATGAAGTTCTTGAAAAATTCTTCAGAAGATTGAAGAGAAAAGACCCAGATGATTGAAAACTGGAAACCTTGGCCTTCCCTTTGAAAAATTTGATCTTCTGGATGAAAAAGCTTGAAAAAGCAAGGGTTTAAGTTGCTGGTCTGAAAATTTTGATGAAAAACCAGCAAGCTATGCTCTTGAATCTTGAAAAATTTCTTCAAACTTGCTGCTCCAACTTTCTCCCTTGAAGGCTACCTGCAAAAATAATGAAAATAACATAAAAGAACGATGTTAAACAGACTTAGGGTTTTGTCTTTGTTTTGCTTTGTTTTGCTTTTATTTCAAAACCCTAAAATCTCTGTTCAATGTATTTGGACGCCATCTTCCCTCACTTTGCAATTTTGAAACCTTTTGAAAATCTCAAAAAAATTCTCTAAGGCATGTGAAGTTGGGCGCCCTTCTTCACTAGGGGCGCCCACTTTACCCAGTGTTAGCCAAAATTTTGGCATTTTCAACTTTTCTTCCATTTTTCGAGCTCGTCCACCAACTTGCCTTCTGTCGAATGCTTTGAACGTTGAATCTGACACCTGGCAGTTGAATGACCTCCATTGATGACCTCGGAGCTCCAGATATGCTTCTGAAAAAGCAGATTAGACCCACTAGAGTAAAACTGACTATTTTGAGATTCCGACTGAACCAGCCTGATATGGACGTATTTTGAACCAATCAAAATCAGTTTGGACCTTGGCGGACAAACTTTCTATTTTTAGAAAGTTTTGCCAGTATCCATTTCCCAAGAAACCCAGAAAAACCCAGAAAACGTTACTAATTTTAGAAAATTTCTAAAAATAGCAGTTTTCCTAAATTTTAGGGATGAAAAACTGAGATCTGGGTTTTGTAGGTTAAGCTGCTCTAAGCAGACCCAGATCGTCAAATTTTGACAATTTTGTGTTTTAACCCCTCATGCAAGACTTGCACACCCAAATTTTGACCTTTTTGACTGATTTAACAAGACTTCTACTGATTTTTTCAAAATGTCTAAGTGTAACAAAAATTTTAATTTTGGGGTACAACAAATATTTAATATATATTAATAACTTTGTTTAGTTAAATTTTGTAACTCTTAACTATTTAATTTGGTCTCAATAGGTTGCTAGTTCATCCTCTTCTAAAAGGAATTGGAGCACATACTCCTTCATCCACTCAATAAAACGCAATAGGCTACATTCAAAAAAGGCAAAGGACTTGGTGTATGTGCATTCAAACTTGCGCCTCCTTACACACAAGCATAGTTCCTACAAAGAAGGAGACACAAAGAGGTGGGATATTGAGCCAGAGCAGCTTGACTTGGATGCTTCCACAAGTCACTTAGCTGCACTTGATATTGATGATGACTATCAGCGTGATGCAGCTACTAAGCATGAGAGTGGTAGTGTCAGTGCTAGTGTTAGTGCTAGTGGCAATGCTTGTGTCAGTGCCACTAATGCTCTTTGTGGTTCTACACAAAATGTAGCATCTAATGTTGCTAATGATGCTGCTTTTTTTTATGACCCATATGATTCAGATTGATCAATGATCAATAATCATTAATGGCTCATTGTAAACACTTGATATTATTATGTTTGAAGTTTGAACTTTAATTTATAATTGCATATCATGACATTTGAGTATAAAGTGGTGGTGTATTTTTGCTATGTTATTTGACTATTAATATGGTGGTGTATTCTGAACTTAATTACTGCTGCAAATATGTATATATTTCTGATTTTTATATGTTTTTGTATTACCGAACCCATAATGAACCCAACCCCAAAAAAAAAAATTCCCAAAACGGCGAAACGGGTTCTCGAACCCGAACCCGAACCCAAAACGGAACCGGTAACTTAGATGATAGCAAACTTCGTCTTTGTACCTTTGACATCAATGACAATATTTCTAACACAACCTTCTCAATCTTTGGAAGTAGCTCAACCAGGTTTGTTTACCCATCCTCTTTAGGCTGAAATAATATGGGAAAATCTTAATTTCTCTATCAATGTTTTCCTATACAAAACTCTCTCGGTCGTAGAGTCCCAAAGCCTGTAACCTTTCACACTGACACTATAGTCAATGAAGATATATTTCACTTTCATGTTCTCCAACATTGACTACTCCTCCCTAGACACATGCACATATGCCTTGCAACTAAAAACTCAAAGATGTTGTGATGAGGGATTTTTGCCCATCCACACCTTCATAGATGTCTTTTTAAAAAGAGTTGATGTAGGAGACCTATTAACCAAGTTACAAACCAGAGCAACTACGTTTTCCTAGAACTTTTGTTCCAAGCCAGCTCCACTGAGCATACCCCTAGTCCTCTCCATCAATTCCTATTCATTCTTTTCACAACTCCATTCCGCTGAGAGGTATATGGAATTGTCATGTGTCTTTCAATTCCATCCTCCTTACAAAATCTATTGAACCAAACTCACTACCATTGTCAATTCTCAAAACCTTAATCTTTCTACCAATTTGGATTTCTAGAAGGTCTTTAACTCGTTAAAATGACTGAAGAATTAAGATTTACTTCTAAGGAAATACACCCATGTCTTAGAATAATTATCTATAAAAGATACATAGTACAAAGACCAAAATAGAAGGAATATTTATAGGACCAAATACATCAAAATGAATTAAATATAACACCCTAGAAGGTTTGTGAGAACTTGAGAAAAACTAAACATGGTTTTGTTTACCATATATGCAATGTTCACAAAAATCAAACACAATAGGACAATCATTTAACCTCTCTATAAGATTTTTATTTTTTAAATACCTAAGACCCTTCTCACCTATATGGCCCATTCTCTAGTGCCATAGCATTGTCTTCTTCACAAATAACTCTCTCTAAAGCATAATCTTACTTAGGTACACACAAAGCATGACCATCAAAAGTGGATACAACACTATTTTTGTTGTTGGTTTTTATCGCAAGAGTGTAGATGTTGTAGGTCTCTTCAAATACAAGTATAAACGAACTATTGCATTGGATATTTCTTGCATTTAGTTACGATAAAGTACCCACACAAACACCCTTAGGAAGCACTATAATTCCTCGCACATTTTTACACTCTTCACTAAAGAAAACAACCTGCACACCACATCACTCAATTTTCTCACTGATAGCAAGTTCCATGCCAAACTAGGGATATGTAATACACCATTCATTCCCTTTACACATCTATCCAGGATTCTAATTAGAACTCTTACATGGCCAATAATCTTTAGGTGAGAGTTATCTCCAAGGTACAACTTCCCACAATCATGTTTTTTGTGCTTAAAGAACCACTCTCAATTGGAGGTCTTATGGAAGGAAGCACCTAAGTCAATCAACTACACACCTTCTAATGCATGAGTTGTCAAGGCTACAACAAAAGCATCAATATCATCTTGTGAAGACATTTTAGACTCATCATTTGAATTATTTTTTTCTCCTCCTCTTTTCAATCTCTACACTACTGTCATGGCTTGTCGTAGTTCCAACACTTGAACTTGGACTTTCTAAGAGATTTGGAATGCCCACAAGATTCAAATATTGGATTTTACGTCTTCTTATCCTTCATCTTGCTTTTCTCCTTCACTCTTCCACAAACTAATAGGACCTTAGTTGATTTGAAATCTTTTCTCCACATCTTCTATAAGTGTAACAATGCTACTACCTATCCATCTTGAGCTTGCAGGCAATGCTCTCGATACCCATCACAAGGTGATCCCATGTGTCTAGCAAAGAACAAAAAAGTGTCAATACAACAATCATCCTCCATCTCCACTCTAACAAAACCATCATCCTCCATCCTAAGGGTATACAACTTCTTTCGCAAGGAAAGGCTTTTTTTTCACCATAGATTTAACTTGACAAATTTCTCCTACCTTCTTCCAAATAGCTAGTTGGTGGCTTCTTCACATACATTTAATATAGAATCTACCAAATAGAGCCTAATGAGACCCTTCTTTTTTTTTGTCCAATATGTCTTGATCGACTTGACATATTGCAATAGATTTGGATCCAAATATAATAGCCTATTGATCTCTATCTATAAGCATATCCTTTAGCTTGAGCTTCTACAACATAAAGTTAGTGCCCAAGAATCTCTCCATCTCTATCCTTGATGTGCTTTTCATTTCTCTTGTAACAAGATCTACCACGCAAGCTCCCATCCAATTCAAGATTAGTATAAAACCTTGTCCCTAACACCTAGAATCCAAGGTGATCAAGTTTTTATATCAAATGAAAGAAAGCAATGGTACAAAATACAGTTCCTAAACTAAACTTTGTGGGAGATTTGTACAAAAATAATTGATATTATAGTTACAAAAAATCAAAAAGACAAAAGATTGTACCATAACAAGATGAATTTTGTGGGGAAAACCCTTTCAAGAGAAAAATCCCACTCCAAAGCATGAACCAATTGCATTATCAACAATAAATGTAAAAGTACAAAAGCTAAGGACATATCACCAACATGTAAAACTGAAGTAATTCCAACATCTTAACAATACTTGCAAATCAATCATACAACCCTACATAGCTCCAACCCAAGCACCAATATATATGAGATTCCATACATGAAACCATAAGCGGTAAATCACAAACCATTGGCCAATACCACGACTCAAATATGGCACACAAATCTAGGGCCCAAATTCCAACTCCCCCATCCATAATAAGTTAACTTGCTAAAAATAGTAGAAGCTCATTGTCATAATACTCGATTACTTCATCATAATCCACTCACCAAAGTGGGCACTCAATTTTGACACCATAATCTCCCTTAAAAGATGCTTCATGCATCATATAATTGGTCAAGATTCCTAGTCATTAATATAACTCCCCTACAAGCATGCTCTTACACAAAATAATATTTCCTACGGCTCTATCTTTGTCATAGATGCTCTTACGCATTCTTCATGACAAGATATTCTCTTACACACATTATACACATCATAAAGGGCCATACACATGGAAAAATAGCCAAGTCATAACTGTGATGACCTTTTATATGTGAACTCACAAGTAATAAATAAAATACAATAAATTAATTCATTTCAAACATTGGAATTGCAAGGTGTTTGACACACCTATCCCATCATTCTTTACATACCATCTCAAGTCCTTTTTAATTAGGGGTATACACCCTCACATAGAATTCCATTCTTGAGAACCACATATAGAAGAGAATCTACAATCAATAGCCTTTAAGCTTCTTGGTTGTTCAAATACTTAACCACTCTACTTCAAATACTATCCCTTCCTTTCTATACCCTTCAACACTATTTGCTCCCAAAGATGAAAGCTAAAATTGTGACCTGTGTGGTTCTCAAACCCAAACCCCATTCCATTAAGGTTGGCATATCCATTTTGAGCTACTAGGAGGGTTTTCCTTTTTCCAACTACCCCATTCCACAAGAAATGTTTTTGTTATCTAGTGACAAACTTAACTATTTTATTAGCAATTGAAATAATTACATCTTGTATGTTGGAACTACTTGTAATGTCCCACCCTAAATTATCATGCAAATTTTTTTGATTTTTAGGACTCTAATTGCCTAGGCATGTCATCAAACAGTTATCTTGTATTTTGTTCTGAGTTTGTATACAATGTGCCTTCAATATACTAATTGTTTGTCATGAGTAGAACAATTGTGAGATGGATTTCTCAACAATAACCATTGAAAGTGCAAATCAAATTACATAAGTTTTATAATCATGTTTAACCAGCACGTCATATGTATATAAATATTGCACAAAAGAGTCAAAGTAGATATGTTATGATGTGTCAATACAAAATACTTGAATTCAAAACTTACAAAGTCTACAATAGAGTAATATTCATAGATGTTAGAAACTATATTTTCTGACCTGGAATCCTCATATTTTGTCATCCAAAGCCAACACCTTTTTCCCTTTGAACGGATTCCTTTCCAAACTTCAGCACAAGCTTTTAGTTGGATGGCGGCCCAATGCTAACTAATGCAGAATCCCAAAACTCCACAACAGACAACAAGGAGGAGTCGATGTTGTTTTTACTGATTTGACCAACACTTTGACCCATGTTGCTCTCCTAGTCGGCACCCATTATAATGTATTGCAATAAGTTTGAAGGAAGCGACTCACCCCAAATAAAGTCTGCAATATAATAATAAATTCGGCGCCTCTTCTAGTAATTTAATTCACCTCTAGTTCAAGGGAATAGTACAGTTGTGAGCATGAAGTGTATGGCCACTAAAGATATGGTGTGGCAAAATTTATTTAAGGTTGTGACTCCCTTAATTTGGTGTGGAATCCTTTTAACTCCTAAATCCATACAGCGCTCCCTTTAATCTTTATCAGCAGCTTTGACTCTTCAAAGTCTGACTTGGGGCCTAGAATGATTTAGCTGCAACTTTCTATTATAGAGATTACACAACTTTGGCTTCAATACACCTTTCTCTGCTTCACCCGCGCTAGGAATTTGGCTCCCATTATTAATAGCCAAAACCATATTATAATGTGCAGCTCATCAAAAAGTTAGGATGCCCTCATGGAAGTCAAGATTACTTATTTTCCTTATCATGCCTCCCAAGAAACTTTAATCTCTAGTTTAAATATTCAAATCTAGCATGATCATGGACAAAAATAACTTAGCTGCCACCCTCCATAGAGAAAATAAGTACGGAAAGGTTATCAAGTGGTATGGATAACTTTGGCCATATGGCTAGACTATTCCAGAAATTAAAAATAAATATATTTTTTTCAAAAATCTTCAACAATAAAATATATCGCTCATCCTCAATTCTGTCCAACCTCCATTCATAAGTATAAGCTAAGTCACCATATTCGGCCAAATATCAACTTGAAATTCGAAATTCGTCGAATTTCAAAAAAAAAAAAGAAATTCGTTCATATTCGGATAAATTCGTACGGTCAAAAATTTTGTATTAAAAAATCTCAAAATATTAGCAAAAATTCGTTGAGGGCACTGTGATTTTATTAAAAGATATCTTAAAAATCGTTTTTTAAGGTTTTTTTTTCCGCATTTTTTGTCGGAGGTGTTATTGTTCTCCGTTTATCCCACGTGGGCTGGTTTGCAGGCTGCACAAAGTATTTGTGAGTATCGGCATGAGGCGGACGCATTCACTCATCCATCGTGCACTTGACCATGAGGGGTCGTCGGGATTCAAGCCGCTGGAGCTGGAGCTGGACAATAAATGGAATCGGGCAAGTCTCAGGCACCGGTGGGTTTGCAGGGCTTCAACGCTCACGGCTCCTTGGCCTTCGATTTATTATTTTTAATATATTCTTCATATCATTTCTTTTGTTATGTTTTTATATTTTTTTAATATTATTTATTTATGTTATGTTTTCATATATTTTAATATTATTTTATATGTAATATTATTTTTATTTATGTTCATTTGTTATTTAATTTTGTTTTTTACTTATAGTGTTAAAATATAATATTTTACAATAAATAAATTAAACTTTTATTATAATATATTTATTATTTAATATATAATTTAATTAATTTATTATTTATATATTAATAATATTTAAAATTTGGGGTTGGGGCCCTAGCTCGGTTGGCTAAATCTTTCCTGTTGCAGGAGGTTGGTCACGAGGTCTAGTCTCCCCCACCCCCGTGGTACCGGAGGGAGTGTCGCGCCAGCGCCGCCGGTCACGTTAAAAAGTTTACCAAGCGCACTGCAGATTATAGGGGGTCGTGCTACCCGATTCCTGCAGTAGAAAAAAAAATAATAATAATAATATTTAAAATTTAAAGTATATTTTTAAACATATTTTATTATTGATTTTGTTTTATATTTAGCTTTATTAATATATTTAAACATATTAGTATATTAATATTATTTTTTTATTTATTTTAAGTTTATTACTTATATTTTAAAAAAATAAAAATTATATATGACGAATTTAATTCGAATTTTTTACTTTTCGAATTTTTTTCTTATCGAATTTCATCCAAATTTCAATGTTGCCGAATTCGAATTTGAATTCGAACCTGGTGACTTAGAGTATAAGTATAATTCCAGGCCACGATTGCCAGCACCTCCACCAAGACAAACAGTTGAAGCTGCACAAAATGCAGTATTTTGTTCTTTCCATGAGACCGATGCACATACCAGTACTACATGTCCTGAGAACTTAAGAAAGAATCAGATTATGGAATATGCTAACGCTACACCCAGTTCAGGTATTGTACCAACATCAAGTTTGAATGTTGTCTTACAACAAACGAACAACTTCGATGGCAACTCTGTTGCGGGATACTTTGAACCTGTTATTAAACAAATAGAAGATCCTCGCCACTACTCTCTTGCGGTAAATCACGGAAGACATTCAATGCCTGTGTTTACACTTGCTCTACACTTGAAAGCGCAAAAGGAAGAAGAAGAGAGGCAAAGAGCTAAAGAACAAATTAAGGAAGTGGTTGCAACTTCCACTTTTAAAAATTCACAAAAGAATGCTAAAGCGGTTGCTCAAGACCCGTCTTTAGCAAATTTTGACATTGTAAACTCCATGATGAAGACCAAGGTTAAGATTTCACAATTGGAGTATCTTCGTGATCACCCTGAGCAACAGGACAGAATAATACAATATGTAAAGAAAGAGGCTTCAATTCAGCCTACATTGCTCAAGTCATATGTTCTAGCAGGAGAAAAGCCTAAACCCTTCTATATATCTTTGTATATAGGAGGATTCAAATTGAGCAATTGCATCATAGATTCAGGAGCTTCAGACAATGTCATGCCTCTACAACTGATGAATGCATTAGGACTTTCATGCACTAAGACGTAGGACAAGTGTTATTCACTTGAATCTAAGTCGGTGCCATTGGTCGGACAATTGAAGGATGCTCAAGTAAGGTTGAAAGCTTGTCCGGAGAAAAAGTTAATAATGAATATCTTAGTGGTTGATATTCCAGCCAGCTATGGGATGTTGTTAAGCCGGAGTTTCTGTAGAGATCTTGGTGGTGCAATGCAATTAGATTGGTCGTTCGCAACCATTCATGTAAAGGAGGGAAAAATCAAGACAGAACCTGAGCCCAAATCCCAATCCATAGTGGTGAAATCCCCAAACCCCGTAGCCCAAATTCTATATCAAGAAACGGGTCATGGTAATTACGTGACTCTGTCAGAGATAGAAACTAAAAAACCAGAACATTGCTTGTTCTAAAAAGAGACTAACAGAGGATACAAAGTTATGGACAATGCAGTTTGATGGGGGTTGTTCAACAGCAGTTTCAGGAGCAGGGAAATGATCATCTCCCCTAAAGGACAGTTGTACCCATTTGCATATTGCCGGCAATTGAAATTCACTGAAGCTAAGAAAGAGGCGCTTTTGTTAGGCGTCAAAAATGCCAAAGACATGGGAATCGAACTCCTATGTGTTAAAGGCGATGTAGAGCTGATCAATGAGCCAATCAAAGGATATTTCCAGGTCAGATAGGATCACCTACGGCATTATAGAAACCAAGTTTGGAACTTGATTGACTAGTTTGAAGCATTCAACATCCCAAGGACGGACGACAGCAAAACAAATGCCTCAGGGGTATCAGCTTTCCCATTTGCATCATATTCTAACTTTTGTCAGAGTACCTTTGCCTGGATATATGAAAACCTGAGAATCTTCATCCCGGAGAAAGTCTCCTGCAATACCCATTAGAAGAGAAGTGAAGCCTTTCAGGCAGAAGCGGCATTGATGGAAGGCTCTTTCTCGTTGCCATACAACGGGAAATATCTAAAACACTTCATCCCTTCAGGGGTGGAGTAAATTTCTGTAAATAATTTTCTTTTGTTTTTCATAATGTGTTTCCCCTTTCCGTAATTTGAACGTTATGTCGTAATGTATTTCCCCGTTTCGTGAAGTTTTTGTCATGTTTTAGGTGATTAGGTAGTCTTGTTTTAGGTAATTTTAGGAAAGTTCCAACTAATAGGTGGTTTAGAAATGATCTTGACTTTATTGCCCAATTGATAAGACACTGGTCTATGCTTAAATATCCAGAGATCCTTGGTTCTCCTATGCCATAAGTATCTGACATGGTCCCGAGACAAAGCCAATAGTTGTACCCAAACTTAAAATTTTTGCTTCGTTAAGGCATTTTGGTAAAAAGGGTCAAAATCTTGTAAAATGGTCATCAAAAGTCAAAAAGGGTCAAAATTTCTAAAAATAGCAATTTTCTATTCTTAGAAATTTCCGAAAAATAAATGGACCATAGGGTTTTTCTACGTTTATTGTCAAAAGGATGATCACAAAATTTTGGAAAATTTTGAAATTAGGGTTTCAAGCCCTATTTTTAGAACAAAACCCTAAAAATAGAATCTTTGCAAAAATGGCTAAAATTGATTTTGATTAATTGATTCTTCATCACGATCACACTGGTCTAGTCAGAATCGTCAAAAAGCCAGTTTTTCTCTGGTGGGTTTGTTTCACTTTTTCAGATGAAAAGTTAGGACCTCTGAGATCATCAATGGAGGATGGCTAGATACCAGGTGTCAGAATCTAAGTCTCAAACATTGCACAGAATGATCTACGGCAAAAGTTGTTCGGAAAACAGTGAACGAAGGAGGGGAATTCAAAAAGTTGAAAATTGCAAAAATTATCCTAACACTGAACATGGACGCCTTATCTCAAGGAAGGCACCTAGGCTTTAATGCCTTAGACAATTTTCAGTTTCTATTTGTCACGCACGCGACGTAGTCAACACAGTCGTCGTCAATAAGATGGTAAACACAAGGTGCGAGGAGGTAGAGAATCATCGAAAAATTTCTAACACTAGAGCACAAAAAGCACCCATGATTTCAAATGGTCAAATACAGTTGTTAGGGTTTGCAGTTTTGGGGGTCCTCTTTAGAATTCTACAGGCTTTCCAACAAGTCCAGCATCTAGGTCATGGGTTTTGTAAAACGCACAAAAACAAAGATCCAACGAAAAATGAAGAAATTCAATTTAAAAACTAACTCTAGTGGATAAAAGTGCCCCTGCAAGCCAGGGGTGCCCAAGATTTAGAGCCATCAAAAGTTACTGTTATGGTTTGCAAAGCCAGTTACTCTTCTCATAATTCTTCAAGCTTTCCAATGAATCTATCAGCAAGTTCAACGGATCCATCAAACACCCAGAATTGCAAATCAAGTAGAAATGTCTCATCAAAGGGGCAAATTGAAAATCACGAGAATCATTAAAAAATGGCCAACTCTAGCAAAGAAAAGTGCCCCTACAGGCCAGGGGCTCATAGAAATTAAGGCATTCAAAACCAATTTTTTGGGTTAGTCACTTCCAAGAGATTCATCCCGGATTTAGTCCAGCTCCACAGCGAATCCATCTGCCAGCTCAGAGGACCTATCAAACACCAGCAATCGAAGATCGAACGAACATCAAAAATGGTTAAGTCAGGAGCAAAAAAGTGCCTCTACAGGCCAAGGGCGCCTAGGATTTCAGGCAACCAAATGCAATTTTTGGGGTTTGTAACCTCTAAGAAGTTCATCTCAGAATTCTTCAAGCTTTCCAACGAATCCAACATCTAGTTCACTAGATCTCTTAAACAGCTGAAATTATGGATCCAGAAGAGAATTCATCCGAAGACCAGAAAACATTGAAAAATAAAAAACATCAAAAACGGCCAACTCTGGTGAAGTAAAGCGCCTCTGCAAGCTAGGGGCACCCAAGCTTTCAAGGGAGCAAATGCGGTTTTTAGGGTTTGCAGCCTCTAGGAGATCCTTCTCAGTTTTAATCATGCTCTACAACGAGTTTGTCAACCAGTTCACAGGATCTATCAAACATCCGGAATCGAAGATCAAACAAAGGCATTTCATCAAGGAAAAGTTGAAAATCTTGAAAACTGTTCTAACACTACAAAGTTGGATGCCTTATCTCAAGGAGGCGTCCAAGTCAACTTGAGTTAGAAATTTTTGAAAGACGTCTTCAAGCTTTGACCACCCTATTTTCTAGGGATTCTTCAAGTTGACAGATATTTTCACGTGATGACTCCTAAATTTAGGGTCTTTGCGAGTTAACTGCTTCTTTCACCTCAAAACTTTACTTTAGAAGCATTTGGGCGTCTATTCTTCATTATTTTGCAGGTTAGCTTCATCGAGCCAGCACAAAATTTTCTTCTCAACAGCGATTGGAGGATCAAACAAAGGGCATTTTTAGAGTTCATAGATTCGAGTTCAGGTTGCACAAAATAACACTTTTCCATAATCCATTTTTCCAAGGCATCATTTTTTAGAAACAAAAGGTCATCGTTTTTAGCTTTCATCGATCTGGGTCAACTTCTTTTTCATTCTTCTTCCAAGATTGAAAAAAAAAATCGTTGCTTCTTCGGCTTCCACTTTTCTAGGGTTTCTTGCATGTTCAACAAAATCAATTTTTTGAAAAATCTAACAATCTGGGTTTATTCAGCACGAAATTGGCCACAAAACCCAAACCTAAAATTTCTTTCGAAAAATTTGCCTCTGCTACCTCTACTTTTCAAAAACTCATCTTTTTTAGGAAAAACTCAGTTTTTCGAAAAACGGACGATCTAGGTTTCTTCGGCACACAAGCACCTACAAAACCCATATCTTCAATTTTTCCCGATAAAATTTGCTTTGTAGCTTCTATTTTTGAGGGGTTCTCGCATGTTGGTGAAAAAATCAGTTTTTCGAAAAACAAACAATTTGGGTCTATTCAAAACAATATTCTCTACAAAACCCATATCTCATATTTTTCTCCAAAAATCTTCCCTTTTTTTGAAGAAGATTCAGCGAAAGCTAATTTTAGCTTTTGTGCAAACCTTGTCCGAACATATCTGTGTTCACAGTCAAACTTCATGGTTTCATCATGCAATTCTCTTCCATTGAGAAAAATCAAGAAAATCGTCAGAAGAAATAGAGGTCATCACCCCAATTATAGAAATGCCAAAGTTACCAACCAATGAATTGCTAGTTGAAGCATGCATATATTTCGAAGAATATAACTCAAGTGATGACAACAATTAACTCAAGGCCTTTTCCGAGTTTAGTTGACCGTCCTCTTTTCATGCATGTCTATTCTTTGGAGTTACCTATTGTATAGTTGGAGTTTCCTTTAGTGTTAGATCAGTTAACTAATGTTAGCATTCCAGCTAACTGTTAGTTATCTTTTGTTTAGACTTAGAAATAAAGCTTGCATGTTGGCAAGACTAATTGTTAACACAAGGAGATTTTAGGGTTCCCTACTCCTTGTTTGTGTATAAATAAGAGAAGCCTTCCTCGTTATTTTCTTAACCATGCTTGTGATAACAAAACGTTGAGCTTATTTTGGCCTGCTACTTTGTTATTCAGTATATGTTCAACTTTGTTTGTGTAATTTGGTTTGATCGTAACTTGTATGCCTATTTTAGCTACAATCTACTATCCCAGATGTGTTATTACTGTTGGAATTTGAGGAAATAAATCTTATGCCTACCTTACTTTGATCCATAGTCTCAAAATCTTTCAGCGTTATTGTTTCATGTTTTGCTTCCATAATATTTATTTTCAGCTTACATCTTAAAGTACAATGAGTCTTTGGATGTGTTTTGGAAACAAGTTTGTTTAAGCTTTGTGTTTATCAATCATTCCCTGTTTACTTCTAACATCTTTTGCTCTGAATTTACTCGAGAAGTTAGAAGCATCATTAGTTTAGGCTTAGTTGTAGTTGAAGTTACGAAACCAAAGAAAACCTCAGCTGCAACGCAAAGAGTGTTATAACCTTGTGCTCTCAGCTAAAAAAAAGATAAGCAATTAGTTTAGTATTTTCTTTTTATGCATAATCAGCAAAGAGGGAGCTTCCCCTCCTAATTCAAAGAGTAGTCTAACTATGCATAGTTGTCCGTTTCCAATCCACACTCCAGAGGTGCAAATTGAAACGCCAACACTTGTAAAGACTCAATGTGAGACAATGATTTCATATAAAATTTGCAATTGCTCTCCCTCTATGAATTGCTTCATGTATCCAAGGGAATTTAGCCAAGTCATGAAGCAATAAGTCCAGACAATGGGCTGCACATGGACTCCAATATATTTGTGGGTACTTCTCTACAATCAGTTTTCTAGCTCCCACACAATTTGCTACACTATCAGTTACCACTTGAACCACATTTTCCACTCCTCAAGAATGGCTTCCTCTAATATTTGAAAAATATACTCTAAAGTTTTCTTTTCGTTCATGGTGTCAATCACTTTCAAGAACACAATACCATTAGGACAAGACACTAAAACATTAATAAATGGCCTCTGACATATATCTGACCATCCATCACTCAATATAGTGCAACTTGTTGCCTTTCAGGAGGCTATGACATTAGCTAATTTCTCAATCACTCTATCTTTTGACCTCTACAAAAGAGTTGTCCTGAAAGCCTCTGAACATGGAGGTGTGTACCCTTTTCCATACTCTACAACTTTCTGAATTGCATTACGAAAATGTGGATTTCTCGCTACATTGAATGGAATAGCACTTGAATAGAACAAATCAGCTAATGCATCATCCACCTATTGTTTTTCTGTTGGTTTCCAAAATTTGTTCAATGTTCCACTCTCTTTTGATACACCTGTGGCCTTAGGTAAGTTGGAAGAGGAAGACATAGTAGATGTGAATCTAGACACATCCTCTTCAATTCTGTCATTACTTTCCTACAATTGAAGAGGATTGTTCACTCTAAAGCAACACTCATTTCTGAAGTCGCACCTAGACATGCAGTAACACCTCCTAGACCACCCACAAGACCAAGTAGATGATCCTTTGCCCTTGTTAAACCTCCAGTAAAAGGTTTTTGACATTTGGTACATTTGAGACTAGTTCCTTTGCGAGTCACATATTTCCATGACTCGACAGTTGATTTTTTGGGAGCCATTAAATTACAATCCGCATGATTCAAAATAAAAATAATATTTAATATTTTAAACATTCACTAAATTTTATTTTTATAAACATTAAAACATAATATCTAATTTTTTATTTTTAACTTTTAAAAACAAAATAAAAAATACTAAATTCTCTTTTAATAAACAAAAACTAAATAATTTAATATTTCTATTTTTAACTTTAAAAACAAAATAAAAACACTAAACTTTATTTTTAAAAACATAAAATAAAAATATATTAATTTTTATTTTTAACTTTAAAAAAAAAAATATTAAATTTTATTTTAAAATATAAAAAAATATATATATTAATTTTTTACATTTACTATAAAAACAATATTAAAAAATGTAGATTTTATTTAAATAGTAAATTTCTATTTTTACCATTAAAAAAAATATTCTAAAAAAATAATAAATTGATTTATATTTAAAAAACATATGATTAATAAGTAAAGTAAAATAATACTAAATATAAATATATTAAATATTAAAATTTTAATATAAATTTAATATAACTAAAATAATTTTAAACTTCTAATTAATGTCATAATTCAATTATAAAAATATAAGATTGTTGTTTAAAATGTTATTAAATATAGTAAAACTTCTTTAAAAAAACATAATAAAAAAAATTAAAAAAAAAACATTTTTGTTTAAAATTTTTAAAATATAGAATTTTTATAAAAAAAAAAAAACTTTTAAAAACCTAATAAAAAATTTACATTGTTGTTTAAAATTTTATAAAATATAAAAAAACCTAATAATAATTTAAGATTTTATAAAATCTGAAAAGCAAAAAAAAAATCTAATTTTAACATGCTGGGAGTGACCTACCTAAGAGGTTTTTGCGCGGCACAAAGTTGAGGCTTGGAGTCACAGAGGAGTTGTAGGCACATTTCCTCCTCACGAATCCGTCTAAAAAGGGCTCGCTCACTTATGAATTTGCAGCTGAATCTCCTCCACAGCCGACTTGAGAAAGAAAATTAGCGTTTTCTTCTAAGAGCCCACTACGCAATTTCTTATGCACTTTTAAATTTAAACGCTGACCCAAAAGCTCCGTCACAATTTTGAATGTTTTTCTCCAAAGGTCGACGGGTGTTTTTATAGATAAAAACAAACAAAAACCCTAAAAAAATGCATTAAAAAATATATTTTCAAAAAAAATATATATTTTTGAAAAAAACTTATATTTCTGAAAAAGAAATATTTTTTGAAAAAAAAAGGTCACATGTTCCATATGAATCTATTCATGAATTTTTATGAATTTGATATGTTTTTTATAGATTCACCGAATTTCGAATTTGATGCCAAAAATTCATTGTATCCTATGACTTAGGTTGCAAGTTCATAAAGGTCCATCCTCTACTCAAGATGTATTCTTACTGTGTAAAAATCCCCCTCACCTCTTCTTTGTTTGCCATACATGTCAATGGCGACCCATACCTTAACCTCTATCCAAAGCTCCCCAAATACGTTTAATAAAATAATCTAACCTTAGCAGCATTTACATTTAGTAAAAAAATAGTAAACCATAACCCTAAACTAAGAAATTAATTTAGAACTGTTAGGGTAAGGATAAGGTTAGCAAGTGCAGCAGTTTAGTAAAAAATACTTATTACTAAACATCAAAAAATAAAACCTAACCCTAACCCTAAACTAAAAGAAAGTTTGCAATGAGGGTTAGCTCTAGCATAAAAATGGCTCCATTTAGTTTAAAATTGAAAAAATAAGAACTCCAAACCTAAGCTTAGAACATAGGCTAAGGGTTTAAAATGCTAGAAGTTAAGATCTTAGGGTTTAAGTTGAATTGTTACACAAAATTAAAAAACCCTGCCTCTTTCATGTTGCAGCTGGAAAATATTTAAATAAGTGAAACAAGCATTTAAATCAGCAATGCTCAATAACTGTCATCATGCCCTACTTTTTATATCATAAATTCTCTATTATGTTGTTTGTGTTTGCCCCGTAAATTCTGAAAAACATTCCTACAGTCTGAAGTCAAAATAAGAGCAAAAAATGAAAATCAGGCATTCCTTTTTAAAACATAAGGTTTTTCTGGGTTCAACTGGCCATGCCATCCTAACTCTGCACGATCCAGGGCCCAAGCAGCAATTACACGCAAGTAATTACATGTTTCCAGGAATCACTACGATGATCCCACTTACAAGTTTTATCTTGAATGGTGTATATAAACACTATGTCTCCACCATCTCAACTACTAAGATTCATATGTATTCACTATTCTCTCAATATTCATGTTCGATTTTGTGTGAAGTTCCTTTGCTGTCTTTCAACACCACCAACAAATTGGTATTCTTTTCTATTACTGTAAAGTTTATTCTGTGATTGGTCAATTATCTAACAGAAAGAATGCTCTCTAGTAGATAAACAACCTTTACCATGCCAAGGACAGAAGCACATTTTCTATAACTAAATTAGAATGTCAAATAGGATGACACAGGGAATCATGAGAGAGAATATATTATATAATACTTTCTTTAATGGAATATGATAGTTTTTATAATATGCATTAATAGTTTTTATAATGCATTATTTTTCACTTCAAATTTCTTTATAGCCTATCATCCTATCTTCTTGAAAATATGATAATCATTGCATCTTGAAGTTGTAACTGAATCAACACATACAGAAGCAAAATTCAGAATATTATGTATAACTTTTAAGAATTCTACATCTTACATTAAATACTGATTTATCCTATCATGAAGCCCCAAACCTTAAGTTGAACACAACAAGATGTCACGTTTCAAACAACCATAAAAATTATAACACACAATTATTCAGAGTAAAACCACCACAAAGCCAACTGAAGCACAAAAAAATCATCAATTAAATGCTAAAAATATTTAAACCAACCTTCCACCAAATGTACCCATAACCTGCAACTCCAATTATGATAACAGGCGCAGCATATGTAGTGGTACCTACACAAGCATATATCAATAAAGTGAATTGATCAAAGGGAAAACAAACATTAAAAACATTTTCGCTGCCCCCAGTATAGAGATGCATATTATGGCCTTCAGAAAGGTCCTTTACTAATTTCTAAGACAGGCCTTTTAATCCATATGACATACTGAAAGCTTTAGTTGGAAGCATCTTATAAGGCATAGAAGGAACTTTTGTTGGCAAAATTTTGAAATATTAAGTTAGACTGCACTCAGTTTATCTACAGAAGTTTCAAATAAATTTGATATATTCAACAAAAACCAGCTAATACATAGAGATCCAATCAGAACTAAGCTGCACGTTAGCATTGAGACAGATTCAACAGGAAGATCCTCATCGAACTGAAAAATACAAACTTAGAGAATTTCCAATGCATCAACTTGTTGGCGTTTAAATTAGCACCTCTGGAGTGCTGATTGTAAACGTTCAGCTATTTCAAATGTTTTGCAACACTTCTTCGTTATTTAAAGAGGAGAAGTCCCTCTCTGCTGGGAGCAATGCGTAGGGAAGGGAAATGTAAACTAAAGTTCCTATCTTTTTATGCTTAGCGGTAGGACACAAGGGTGCACAAACACAATGCGTCGTAGCTAAGCTTTTTCTCTGGTTTCTGCAGATCTTAACTACGACTATTCTAGCTTTTATCTATCCAATACCTTCAAGGTAAACAGAGCATGAGGGTAAAGGAGCGGGAATGGGTTGGTTGGATCACCTGAATTCGCCGTCTCCTGAGAATATGACCGAGGCTCTGAACTCTCGGGTATACACCGGGATAAGGTTGGTACAAGCAAACACTCTTTACGGTAAACTAGATCTAAGACCTGCCAAGGAGGAGGGACTCCTATCCGAGGTATGGGCTAGGAAATAGTTTACGAGAAACAACAAATTACGATGCCTTGGCCAGCGAGCTTGCTAAGGAGGAGGGACTCCTATCCGAAGTATAGCTTGGAAGTCAATACATTAAACAACAACGAACGATAACTTGTTAATAACAAATATCCAAGGAGGAGGGACTCCTATCCGAGGAGGGAAATGAAACAACGAGCTATTAGATACAAGACGTGGACACAACTCAAAAAGATTGACCAAAATGCAAGCGCCTTCTGATATTCTCCTTCAAAGCTTCATCAACGAATTACAAAGGTTGGGAAAGCAAAGGCACGAAATCATGCACAATTACGATCGACCAACAACTCTCATCCAAGAGTGAACAAATATCCGCTTTCAAAGCTGTTGGCAACAATGGCGCAGCAATTTTGCATAGCAAGTAAAAGTTAAACAAACAATGAGCCCAAGGCTCTTATTTATAGAACTCAAAGGAGTGGGCAACCCCAAAATCTCCTTGAGTTAACAATGAGTTCTTGCCAATCAATTAGCAAGATTTATTCCTAAAAGGGGGAACAAGCAGTTAACTGGAAAACTACTTCAGTTAACTGAAAGTAAACAAAGAGTCAACTGGAAACTACTTCAGTTGACTGAAAGTAAACTAAAGGTGAACTTTAATGTAAGTATCCCTCCAAAATAGACATCCACATTTAGTGGAGATCTAAGATCCACAAATCATGGAAGCTGATTAGACATCCTTAATCAGTGGGATCTGACAATGCATGATTAAAGGGATATGGAGTTAACTTGGAAAGGGACATCAAGTTAACTCCAACTACATTTAATGCCTTCTTGAGTTGACTTGGAATGAGGCATCAAGTCAACTTCAAGTATCATAAATGCCAATTGGAAGGTAGGACGTCCTTCCTAGGTGTCTTATTTGGTCAACAACTCCTTGATCCATGTGTTGACTTCTTCCGTTTCCGGATAGTCAATGCTTTGATGACACGACATCTCTTCTTGTGCAAGCTATTGCTCTTGGTAACTTTGGCGGCTTCGTGCTTGGAATGACCTCTTCGCAGCTGGCAAGCCAAGGTGCTTACTGCCACGCGGGAGGTGGTAATATTGGTCTTTTTTGCTGCAAGATCAATCTTTCTTTCTTCTTCATTCAGAGTAATTGTTGCAGGTCTCCATTGAGCGGGACATGTATTCTTTTCAAAGATAAAGATCCGTAGACTGTTGATGATGTCCATTTGCTCTCCAGCATTGTGTGTAAGATCTGGTTGGAGAGTTGTTGGTGCAAGGTCTGGTTGTTCAATTGGAGCCCAAGGACGCCAAATTGTCATTCTGTGAAGAAGAACTCGCCTGTTGACTGTAAACACGGATGTGTTCAGACAACTTCTAAAAAATCCCTGAAAATAGCTCCCTGCCGAGAAGTATTTTTCCGGAAAAAATATGGCACATGGGTTTTGTTCGTGCTTCAATGCTGAACAAACCCAGTTCCTCAGAATTTTGATTCTGAAACTTTTTCAGAAAAACCCCCAAAAATAGGGGCAGCAAGTTTGCTGATTTTGGAAAATTTGTCAAGATGGGTTTCTCTGGAAAATTATGTTGAATCTACCCAGTTGATCTGATCTGATGTAGCCTGTTGCTTTTTTCTGTAAAATGCAAGAAAACCTAAGACAAGAAGAGAGGAAGTAGACAAAAGATGGATTGGAAGTTTTTATCTGATTTCCTAAGAAAATCTGTCTCTGAATCCAACCTCAAATTAGCAATCCTCTTCTGCTTCAGATTTGCAAGAAATATTGAAGAACGGATGAAAACCTTGTCCAGATCTGTCGATGGCGTCCTTGAGAGCTTATGGCTGTTCTTGATCTTTTAACCTGCAATGAAATAATGAAGTAGGATGCCTATACCTTGATTACATAGACTCAAGCCTTAGATCCACAAGTTTGGGAACTTAACTCATGATCAAAAGTGGTTTTGGCTTGATCTGAAGTTCAAAAAGGTGATTTCCACTGATCGTGGAGTGTTTTAGCCAAGTTTAACTCAAAATATCTTGACTTTAGTCAACAACTTGACCTTTGACTTCTTCTAGGCGTCCTTTTTGAATTTTGCAAGTTTTTTGTTATTTTCTCTCTTGAATGACCTCAGTTTGATCTTGAATCTGGCTTGATCTGTTGATCCTGAGATGTTGCTGACACATTCACTGTTGAGCTGGATCTAACCTGAAGAGAAGTGCCTGGGAAGCATGATGGTGAAAAGCTGAGTTTAGGGCATCAAAAGAAAGGGCGCCTTTTCCAAGAAAGGGCGCTTTTGCTTGTGCCTTAGTGAATTTTCAATCTTCGTTCTTCAGCCTTTTGAAATGACCTCCCGTGCTTTGATCTGGATTTCTCGTTGATCGGAGAATCAAATGATTTCACTTGATATCCCGCCAGGTAGCCAGCTCCATTTCGCCGAAGATGAATGAATTCAGAAAACTTGGAATTCATTTTAGGGCTCCTTTATTCAAGGGCGCCCCTCATTGAAAAGAGCTCTTTTGTCTTTCAGCATGGTTATCTTTGTCTGAAAAGTTGCCTAGTTTGCTCTGGATTATCTATTGACTGTCCTGTCAGATGTCGGTGCTTGCAGTTGCGTTTCCGAGATCTATCTAGGCTGAGAAGGTTATCCTGGGAAGCCTTTTGTCGTTTATCAGCATCTGGAGGTCCAAAAAGAAGGGAGCCTTTCTTTTGAAAAGGCTCTTTTTCTTTGATTTTCGCCTTTGACAGTGGTTTCCTGATATTTCTTCAACTGCCTCTTTTCACTTCATCAGCAGTTGTTTATGATCCACTCCTCGGAAGATTTATCTGTTTGTTTCGTTGTCGCGCCAGCAAGCAAACACCGAGGATGACTGCCTTGTAAGATCTAATAGACTGCATTTGACCTTTAAAGATCATGGGCGCCCCAGCTTGAAAAAGGCTCTTTTCAGCATGTGAACTTGCCTCTCCTTCGTAGCGTTTCCAGAGTTAGTCAAATTTTGACCTTTTTCAATTTCAAAAATCTCCTCCGTCGAAGATCACCATTTCTTCATGTCTCACGTTCATCGTGTATGGGTGTTTGGAAAAATGACTAAGGCATTTGATTGCATAGCCTCCTCTTGGTAGCAAGGCGTGCATTCTCCAGACTTAGTCAATTTTCAGCATTTTTCATTTTTGAAAGTCCCCTCCGTCGCAGAGCATCTTTTCAAGCATTTTCGCCATGGTTTCTTTCTTGAAGCTTTTGAAGCTTAGCTTTCAGCACCTGGTACTGGCTAATCTGCCATTAATGGTTGTGGAGCTCCTAACTTTGTTCCTGAAAAATAGAAATAGACCCACCAGAGTAAAACATGCCTTTTGATGATTCTGACTTGACCGATGTGATAGTGAAGCCTTTTAATCCTATCAAAATCATTTTCAATCATTTCTGGGAAGGTCCTATTTTTGGGGGTTTCCCTGAAAATAGGAGCGTAAAAACCCTAATTTTCAATTTTTCAGAATTTTGCACATGTGTTCCTTGACAGAAACCCACCAAGATTTTATGATTGGTTTGACCTAAAACAGACTTTACATGGCATTTTAACAAGATTTAGCTCAATTTATAGAGAATGCCAAAAAAAATTATTTTGGGTACAACACAACTCTAATAACTTTAAATTGTTAATGTTATAGCAACTTCGGGCTCCTCCTTCCAGCCTTGAGTCAAGACATAAAATTGCATATAGCCTATCGGCTATTTATTTTATTGAGATAATTAAAAGTGAAGAGGCGCTTCACTTGGCAACAATGTAAATTCTAATTGGGCCGACCTTCCTTGTATTTCGCATTTTTTATTTATAATTGTATTTTCCATATATTTATAATTGTATTTTCCATATGTGGCCGACCTTGTACATGAAGAGGTGCGACCTCTCTCTCACTTTGTATTTATACAAGGTCACTTCCATCCATTCATTCATCAAGCAAGTTCGATTCATTCCTTCATTCAATTGCAAATTTCTTCGAGTGCAGATTTTGATATTAAGGAAGGGCAGATTATTATCTGTTATTGCATCTAGAGTTGGTGATGGATATTGGCCTTGTGATTGGCCTCATTGTAAAGAGAATTGTTGCCATCTTTTATATATATAAGAGAGATCCTTGTTGCTGGGTTTTTCTCCCTCAAGTGGAGGGTTTTCCCAGGGTATATGTTGTGTTTATGTGTCTAAGTTTAAATTAAATTTCCGCTTTTATATCTGATCATAAAATCTAACATGGTATCAGAGCGGGTTTAAGAAGATCATGATCAAATTTTTATAGCAGCGCTATCTTCCTCTCTTATTCTCATTCTCTTGCATCTATCTTATCGTCAAGATGGTGAACGGGCTCAAGATCGAAGATAGACTTGAGGGCGCATCAAACTTCACATCTTGGAAGTTTAGGGTCATGCTCGCCTTGGAAGAAAATGAGTTAGCTGAATTCGTGGAGGGTGAAGTTCCCGAACCTTCCAATGAGAATGAGAAACCTCAATGGAAGAGGAAAGGCACTAAGGCAAAAAAAGATGTTGGTTGATTTCGTGAAAGATCACATTGTGCCAATTATCTCCAAGTTGAAATCAGCAAGAGATATGTTCAAGACCTTGGAGGAGATGTATGAGATTAACAACACAAGTTGAGCTCTTGCATTAAAGCAACAGCTTCATCACATCAAGATGGCGAAAGGAGATTCCGTCATCACATTCTTCATAAAGATCACCGAGTTGAGAGATCAGCTCTCTACCATTGGGCATATTGTTGATAACAAGGATTTGACTATGTTGGCTCTTAATGGTCTTCCTCCATCTTGGGAGTCATTCATTCAAGGAATCAGTGCGAGATCAAAACTCCCTAAGTTTGATTGATTAAGAGCAGATTGTATTCAAGAAGAATCAAGGTTGGCTGCGAGAGGCATTGGTCAAAGCTCTACAAATGAATACATTCATGTTCTTGCCGCTCAATACTTGAAGAAGAAAAGAAAAGAAGGAAAGAAAGGGTACTTCAAGAGCAATAGAGATAAAGGGTCAGATGGTGCCCCTGCATTTAAGAAGAAGGACCTATCTCGCATTCAATGTTTTAAATGTGACAAGTTTGGTCACTATGCAAAGGATTGCCCAACCAGGCCTAAGCAGCAGGCTTCATTTGCAGATGTGGGTGAGATCTCTCCGCAGAAGGATACAAGTGAATTTCTATTCTATTCCGCTTTGTCAAGCAATGTGCCTACCAACATCAACACTTGGTTGATTGATAGTGGTGCTTCTCACCACATCACTGGATTTAGAGAGCATCTATCTGATTTGGTGGAGAGACATTCTCCTGTTCAAGTCATTATTGGTGATGATGCAAGTTATTCTGTGAAAGGTGTTGGGACCTCCTCTCTTCACTTGGATTCTGGCATTTCCTTACAGTTGAGCGATGTTCTATTTGTTCCGGGTATCAAGCGGAACCTTGTCACTATTTCAGCCTTGGAGGACAAGGGATATCAAGTTGCATTCTCCGAAGGAAAAGTTCTTGCATGGCCGAAGAACTCAAGTATCAAGACTGCTCGGGTGATTGGTGTTTGACATGAGTGTCTCTACAAACTTTGCAATTGTCCACTTCAGGCTTTGTTGCATGATTCTTCAAGTTCGTGTGAGCTTTGGCATAGAAGACTTGCTCACCTTCACTTTCGAGCACTACCAATCATGGAGAAGATGGTCACGAGCCTTCCTAAATTCAGCTAGGAGCATGAAGGCACCTGCAGAGGTTGCGCTTTAGGTAAGAATACTAAAGGACCCTTTCATAGTAGTGAAAGTAGATCTAAATGCATTCTAGATCTTGTTCGTTCTTATTTGTGTGGTCCAATGTCTATTGCTTCTTTAAGTGGTTTCTTGTATTATGTATTTTTTATTGATGACTACTCTAGAAAGACTTGGATTTATTTCTTAAAGACTAAACAATCTAAGGAAGTACTTGAGAGATTCAAGGAATTTAAAGCTCGGGTAGAGAACTTGTCCGGGAAGAGGATCAAAGTTCTAAGATTTGACAATGGAGGGAGAATACATCTCCGGAAGTTTTTGTAACTTTAGTGTTGAGGCAGGAATCAAGAGGGAGTTTTGTGTTCCCTACAATCCACAACAAAACGGTGTTGCAGAAAGGAAGAATAGATCTATTGTAGAAGCAGCTAGAGCCATGATTCATGATCAAGATCTGCAAACCTTCCTTTTTATTGAAGCATCTAGGACAGCTGTGTATGTTTAGAATAGAAGCCCTCACCGAATTTTGGAGAACATAACTCCCAAAGAAGCATTCACAGGGGTGAAGCCGAAAGTAAGTCATTTGAGGATCTTTGGTTGTCCAGTATATGTTCATGTACCTAAAGACAAAAGGACAAAGCTAGAACCGTCTAGCAAGAAGGGAATATTTGTGGGCTACAGTGAATCTTCAAAAGCCTACAGAGTGTACATTCCAGGTCAGAAATTGATTGAGATCAGCAGGGATGTTACATTTGAAGAAGATGATGCATTCGAGAGGTCTAAGGGCATCCACATTGAGCCTTTGGAACCTATTGATGGGCCTACAAACATTGTGATTTGTCGTAAGAGACCTCTTTGGGCCAGGCAAACAATGCAGGAGGCAAAAAGGTTTGCAGCCCCAAGAGGAACTTTCAGAGAAAGCAAGAGACCTCATAAGTTTTCAAGCTATGTTGCTTTGATGAGTCAAATCATTGAGTCGAAACCTTTTAGTGTTGAGGAAGCTACTAGTCAGCAAGTATGGAAAGATGCTATGACTGAGGAGTATCAATCCATCCTCAAGAATGATGTTTGGGACATCGTACCTACACCCGAAGATAAATCTGTTGTATCTTCTACGTGGCTCGTCAAGATCAAGCATGCGGCTGATGGGAGAATCGAGAAGTACAAGGCTAGGTTTGTGGCTAGAGGATTCTCTCAGAAAGAGGGAGTAGACTATGAGGAAACCTTTGCTCCAGTTGCTCGTTATACATCCGTCAAGACCATCATTGCTATTGCAGCATCTAAAGGATGGAAGATACACTAGATGGACATGAAGACAGCATTTCTAAATGGTGTAATTGAGGAAGAGGTATATATTAAGCAACTTGATGACTTTGAGGTTTATGGGAAGGAGTCTCATGTTTGCAGGCTGAAGAAGGCTTTGTATGGCCTTAAGCAAGCTCCTCGTGCTTGGTACGAAAGAATTGATCGATACCTGATGAGCTTGGGCTTCTCCAAGAATGATGCTGATTCAAACCTTTACTTCAAGGTAATTGATGGCGAAGCATTAATCTTGGTTCTCTATGTTGATGATTTAATTCTTACTGGAGAAGATCACCTCATTATCAAATGCAAGAAGGAGCTAGCTTTTGAATTTGAAATTAAGGATCTTGGTCTCATGCACTACTTTCTTGGCTTAGAAGTATGGCAGAAGCCTATTCTAAGTCAAGGCAAGTATACTATAGACATCTTGAAGAGATTTGGTATGATGGATTGCAAATCCATGTCTACACCTATGGAAACCAATTTTTGGAAGCTTAAGGAGGCTGCAGCTAGTTCAGATCTGGTGGATCCTACTATGTACAGACAGTTGATTGGATCGTTGATGTATCTAGTCAATACTAGACCAGATATTTGCTATGCAGTGAGTGCACTTAGTCTGTTCATGTGTGAACCAAGGCAAATACATCTAATTGTAGCGAAGCATATCTTGAGATACTTGTGTGGCACAGTTGGGTATGGCTTGAGATATTCTTCTGGTGTGGACTTGAAGCTGCATGGATATACTGATTCTTATTGGGCAGGGTGTGTCACTGATCGAAAGAGCACCTCCAGATGTTGTTTCAGTTTGGGGTCTACGATGATCTCCTAGTGTAGCAGGAAGCAGTCTTCAATGGCACTGAGCACCGCAGAGGCCGAGTATATTGCAACTTGTGTGGCAGCTTGAGAAGCAATGCGGCTTCAAAAGCTCCTTGCAGGATTGTTTAGACAATCATTGGAGCCGACTGTCATTCATTGTGATAATCAAAGTTGTGTGAAGCTTTTTGTCAATTCAGTGTTTCATGACAGAACTAAACATGTTGAGATCAAATACCACTATATCAGAGATATGGTATTGAGGAAAGCAATCCAGTTGAAGTATATTAGCACTGATGAGCAGACGGCAGACATTCTCACCAAGCCTCTTGCTAGAGTAAAGTTTGTGTACTTTCGAGACAAGCTTGGTATTGTGGAGAATGAAGCCCTAGCTAAGAAGGAGTCTCAGTATCAATGATCTTTTGATTTGCTTTCATGCATTTCTCTTTGTGAGAGAGATTTGAGGTGTAAGCCCTTGTTTAATGCATCTTTCTTTGTGAAAGAAATTTGAGGTGAAAGCCCTTGTTTCCACCCTCTGGGAGTAGCCATGGTGGATGTCATGTGTGTGACTCCATGACAACATCACGTGAGAGAGTTCGTGATGATTTTTTTGTACTTGTGCTTTTCACCCTCTGGGAGTAGCCATGGTGAACGTCACAATGAGGTGACGACATCACGTTGAGTGATTCCGTGATGAGCACTTGTGCACATATGCCATACATGGGAGTAGCCATGGTGGTTGATATCACGATGAGGTGATATGTTCCTTTTCCACATATGGGAGTAGCCATGGTGATTGACATCATGATGAGGTGATGTGTCTTGTACAGTTTGAAGTATTCCTCCCTAGCTTAGAGGGAGTGTTGATGTTATAGCAGCTTCGGGCTCCTCCTTCTAGCCTCGAGTCAAGACATAAAATTGCATATAGCCTATCGGCTATTTATTTTATTGAGATAATTAAAAGTGAAGAGGCACTTCACTTGGCAACAATGTAAATTCTAATTGGGCCGACCTTCCTTGTATTTCGCATTTTTTATTTGTAATTGTATTTTCCATATGTGGCTGACCTTGTACATGAAGAGGTGCGACCTCTCTCTCACTTTGTATTTATACAAGGTCACTTCCATCCATTCATTCATCAAGCAAGTTCGATTCATTCCTTCATTCAATTTCGAATTTCTTCAAGTGCAGATTTCGATATTAAGGAAGGGCAGATTATTATCTGTTATTGCATCTAGAGTTGGTGCTGGATATTGGCCTCGTGATTGGCCTCATTGTAAAGAGAATTGTTGCCATCTTTTATATATATAAGAGAGATCCTTGTTGCTGGGTTTCTCCCCCTCAAGTGGAGGGTTTTCCCAGGGTATATGTTGTGTTTATGTGTCTGAGTTTCAATTAAATTTGTGCTTTTATATCTGATCATAAAATCTAACATAAATTGCACCTGCAGTAGTATATTTTATTAAGGAAATTCAAGTATCAAGAAAAAGCAGAAAATTTTGCTAATATAATGGTATGCACTATCTAGTGTGGACACTAACAAGACGTATCAACCTTCAACCTCCATAATTGTTGAAGGCAGTCAACCAATTCACCAGGATGCTCCTTAGTAGCATTGAGCATGCTGCAAGATGTATATCTAGGAAAACAGAAATATAGCAGTTCTAATAACTTTATCTTGCATCCTCACAATAGTGTAATTCATGAAACATATTGAAGTGTCAACAAAAGAATAGGAAAACATCATAAATATGAAGATGTGCTATACAAAAAACTCTAACCAAAAGTCTGAACCTTCTAAGTACATCCATAAATGTTGATAGATGCCCACCCTATTAGGGTTGACTACTTGTAAGAGCAGCAACACTTGTCTAACCAAAACACGCAATTGTTGTTAATATTCTAATAGTTTAAGCTTAATATGAATCAGAGTTCTACAATAGGATTTAGCCTATTTCCGGAAATCCGTAGGCTAAGCTGTGGTGGAAAATTAGGGTTTCCTCTTTCAGATATTGCTCAGTTGGCGTTCAGAGGATGTTGTGCAGACTTACTATTTATAGCAGTTGCTATTTTTAGCAATTCTATCTTTTGGCAGTATCTGTCTAGCAGCAGTTCAATCCTTTGCAGGTTAGTGTTCAGTTTGGCTATCTATTGTTTTGATGTGAACTTACTATTTATAGCAGTTGGCTATTTTTAGTAAGTCTAAATTTGGCAGTAGCATCATCAGCAGCTCAACTCAAGTCATCTTGCTATCCATCAGTTTCAGTATTGGCATTGGTTTTGGTTATCTCCATGGACTGAGTTTTTATACTTAGTCAAAATTCATGTTTCTCAGTTGTACCCCACGCCTAGGAGTAATAACTTCATGTTGTTTTAAAAGAGGGGCCATTAAGGGGGTCAATTGTGCATTTAATAATTTATTAAATGCTTTATTGTTGCAAAGTGAAAAGGAGGTTGAGTAATATTATATTATTTCAAAAAGTAAAATGCAAAAAGGTGGCATCCCTTTTGGAAGTTGAAGTGATTCAACTTCTTGGAATTTGAAGAGTTCTTGTTGCTTCATTTGCCAATTGAAGTTTATATATTGCTGCTTTTGAAGAGCTGATTATGCATATTTTTGAAGAGCAAAGTTACGCTGCTGGAATGAATCCAGAATCCGGCTAAGGGAAAGCTTAGCAAATTTACTCCATTCTTCGGGCCTGCAACTATGGTTCCCTAGGTGGTGGATTGAGAGTGTGCTTCATCCAGAAGTACATATTGAGCATTATTGTGGAGTTTTGGTGAGATATTTCCAGTTTTCATGTTGCTGGTTTATCATGGCTGAAAGTGATTTTTGTATGCAGCTTTTAGTATGAATTTTATTTGGTTCTAGGTATTTGATCATTGCATTTCTCTGATAGAGGCGACCATATTTGGAGGTTATCAAAATTTAATTCCAAGTTTCAGATTTTATTAAGCAAAATCGCCCTTGCAAGGAGGCCGTACCTTTTTGGAGAGCATTGGGATTCGTGCATAAATTAATGGTTGAGTTTAGATGCTATTTTATCATTGTGAATTGGGCGCCAACCTTCTCAAGAGCTTTTGCAAGCTATATTTCATCTTCTGGAGGTATTGTGAAGGAGTTGTGATTATTTTTATGTGTTTTCAGTTTGCTGATAATCATTTCCAGATTGCTGATTTTTATATCAGTTTGCTTCAGTATTCTGATTTTGGTTTTAAGCTTCATTAATTGAGAGGATATCAAGTGGAAAAATCTTCTATTTCATTGTGCTTTGTAAAGATTGTAATAACACTTGAAAATTGCAGTTGTTTATCATTGTAAGACTGTAAACAGTAGTACTGTTCCAGTCATTTAATTAGCTGCAAAATCTTATGATTAATCTCTCATATATGTAACCCCTGGATGGTTTACCGCCAGTGTGGATAAAGAACATTCTAGAAGCTTATCTCTCTTATTTGCAGCTATTTCTATTCATTGTAAAGCTAGTTAGTAGTACTAACAGCTATTTCATTTTATTGCTGCAATTTATACTTGATTACACTCCCACAATTGAGTGGTTGAGTTTTAGAATAAACGTCTTTCTTGATTGTAAATTCCCCCCACAAAATAAGTGGTTGTGTGGACAGTATTCCCCCCACGTTAATAAGTGGAAGAGTGGATTTAAAGGCTGGCTTGCCGCCTAATAATTGTTGTAAACTCACCCACTGAATAAGTGGAGTATTCCCACTGCTTGTGGATGCCTGCATCAGCAGATGAATTGTACTTTCAGCTCTGTTTATGCCTAACGATCCTCTGACCATATGCTATCACCTCGCCCACATTGGGATCTTGGTGAACATTCTTGGTTAGAGTTATCTTCTTTGCTGATTTGCATTTTTGGAGCTAACGCTAATTAGTGTTTGGTTGCTGATTTGAATGTTAATTTTGGGAAAAAAGTTAAGGGGAATATTTCAGTGGTATCAGAGCAGAAAATCCTGCCATCCTGTTGATCAGTGCTTCATGCTTAGGCAGATGAGTGATAGAGATCTTCGGTACTACACTGAAAGCCAGTGCAGATTCTAGTTCAGTTTCTTGTGGTATCCAGAGGTTGGCAGTTAGGCATGGCTAATGAAGAAGAGATGAAGTTGGCAGAGACTCTCTTTATGGTTGGAAAAAGACTTGGTAAAGAATTTCAGTCAAAGGAAAATGAAGAGAACATTCTTCATTTGTTAGAACAATGTTTGAGACAAGTGAAGCCATCACCTTCAGAGATAATGGAGTTGGCACTAGCTCCTGCAGTGAATTTTTTGAATCAGCCCTATTGGTTGGGGCATCCTGATGAAGAAACCAAGCTTGCTGATTTCTTCTTGTTTCATGGAGATAATGAGAATTGTAATTCCCCAGTTGCCCTATGATGATGAAACTATGAAGATCATATTAAAGATGATAGTGGAATGTTTTCAAGATTTGGATGAAACTGGTAGTAGCTTGTTTCCAAGAAGAGCTGCTGTTTTAAAAACATTTTCTGAAGTTGGTGCTTGCATCTTATTGATAGAATTTGAGATGGAAAATCAAATTTATCACTTGTTTAATTATCTTTTCACCTCGACTTGGAGTGAGCAAGAAAAGAGTATGCTTGCAGCTGTCATAAATGTTCTGGTCTCTACAATTAAAGAAGCTGATAGTCTTCCTGAAAGTGTCCAAACTCTTCTCTTGGATGCTTATAAACGTGAAGAGCAGATTTCTCCCACTGCTGATTTGTTAGTTAAAGAAATTTTCAGTCAATGTGAAGATAAGTTGAAACCATTTTTGAAGAAGACTGTTGTGAACAAAGAGGAGATTTCCGAAGTTGAAGAGGAGGATGAAAGTTGGAATCCCTTTGAAGACATTGCAAAAGTTCAAGGGGTATCTACGGATTTGCACTCATCCAAGCATTCTGTAAAAGAATGTAATGTGTCAGTGGAAGCCTTGAAGACTAGTGAGGTACTCTTGTTTTCTACAGAGGAGAACAGTGAGTTGACTTGTGTTAAGAAGCCTCATGTTGAAGATTCAAAGAAAAAACTTTTGGAAACAAAAGTTGAAACAAAGATGCATGAAGAGGCCATAAGTGTAGATCCAAATGAAAGAGAAGTTCGATTAGTAGAAGATATGTGTTCAATCAGCAATTTGCTTCTTCACAATTCTAGAGAATGTTGGTTTGAAAGTCAAGTCAAGGAGGAGAAGAAGAAAGAGGAAGATGAAGTCTCTTCCCACTTCAAAGTTGATTTGATCAATTCTTTTGAATCATGTGTAGGAGACAACATGGAAGGTGAAGTTTCTAGTAGTTATAAGGCAGATTTTTCTTCACCGGAAATCAAGCTAAGGCAAAAAGCTAAGGAATTGGAAGGCACTATGGATGGAATGATGAAGAGTGTTCATCACATGCGAGACAAGTTGAGGAGTACAACTCAAACCATTTTTGAAATCTTTATCCATCAAAGTTGTTCTACATCATCTCAGCCAGTATATAATGATTGCAGCTCAAGTTCACACATTGCTGATAATGGAATTCAAATTTTGTCAAATCTTGATAGAATTCATAGACATGTAGAACAGATGATTTATGATGTGCCTAGGGGAGAAGTTGTATGTTGCATTTCTATTGATGACATGAAGTCCATTAAATTTGCCTTGGAGGAAATTAAATCTAGTCTTTTGCACATCATTCGTACAAAGACATAGTGGCCAATATTGCTGACAAGGCATTGGAGTGGCATGAGCTTACCAAAACAAAGTTGCAAGAAGTGCATGAGACTCTAATTGAAGCAGAGAATCAGATTTCTGCTGTTCAATATTCATGGGAGCAAGAAAATAGAAGAAGAGCAGAGGAGCTTCAAGAAATTCTTGATGAGTTTGATCTCATACAAGAAACATATGATTTGGAATGCTGTCCTAAGAGACCAAAGCATTCAAATTCTCAAGCTTATCAAGCTTTTGACAATCTCTTGTATGAAGAAGGTTCTAGTAAGGTTTATGTAAATCCTCTTTTTGAAAATGACGAAGAAATTGCTTCAGAGATTACTGAAGAAGGGGATTTGAGTTTGTCTTCCAGCATTGGAGAGTTAATACGTGAGTTGCACGAAGTTGAATCTACTGCTGCTCCTAGTGCAACCATTCAGCAAGAATTGGTAACTCTTGAAACACAAAGAAATGAAGGCATTCTTATTGTTCATCAACAAAGAGTTGATGGGTTTGTTGATGAAGGTTTAATTTATTTTTTGATGAGGATGCTTGTGAGACTCATATCAGATTTTAGTTCATCACCATCTTCTCTTAGAGTGATAGATTTCAGAATTGTATTTGATGAAGGATTCATGGAATCTTTCCGGCAAGTCATATCACAAGATTCTAGATTTGATTTCTTCAATGAACAAAGGTTGGTTGAATACTTCTTGGAATTTCAAGAAGTGGCATTGCAGATGGAACGAGTGAATCAAAGGATTCGTGTGAGCAATTATCAGTTTGAGAAGTGGTTCTTCATGGTTGTTAGTTTGGGATCCTGGCATTACTTGGGAAGAAGGTAATTTCAAAATAGATAGACCAGCATATAATATTCAGAGTGTAGTTGTGACCATTTGCTTATGTGTTGGAAAATGTCTTCAATTGAAAATCAGTGTTTGGGATCTCAAGCATTTTCTTTTGAAGAATGGAATGCATAAAAAGAAGGTTGGATGGAGAGATAAGTGTCAAAAATTCTGTTTAATGTTTGCTGCTCCCTTCTTTCTATGTCATTGCCTCTTTATTTCTGATCATACATTGGTGTTCTGGGAAGGAAATATGATCAAAAGTTGGTTTGTGGTGACATGGGGTCTCTTGCTAAAAGTGCCACCAGCTTGGTTCATGAGCAGTTATGCTCATTTTGATGGAAAGTTCTTTTGTAGCAGCTGCTGCTTGTCTTCTTGGATGCTGATTTTCCAAAAATCAGATCTCAAAATGATTATTTCAGACCTCTTAGGAAGCTGGTTACTTCATTTCCAGGCCTCTCCACCTCCTATTTGGACTGAATTTCTGCCAAAAATAAGCAAGGGAATGTTTCTGTATGGTCAAAGTTCAAGTATGGGTTGTTCATTGATAGTTGACAGTGAATTTTGTGGTACCAACTCATACATTACTTTTTGGGACAGCGAGTTATTAGCTGATTTGATTTGTCAAATTGAAACTCTTGATGTGAGATATGTGAATATTTCTTGGAGTTCTTGATGTGAGATATGTGAAAATCCAATTGATGGAAATAAATGAGACAAGTAAACATGGCATGTAAAATGCAGTAGAAGTAAAATAAGAATCAGCAACAAAGCAACCAAACAAGAGAATTTGTCTTCTTATCTTCCCTAGCATTCTAAAAGAGATATTTGGCAGGGAAATTCAGAACGATCTACACAATTGAATTTTCTAACAGAGAATTTAGTAATTTTGGTATACGTCCTTAGATCCCAACACCGTGATGATGGAATATCGTTGAAGTTTAATGCTCCACTGCATTGTAGCAGTCTAATCAAGAAGGTCAGGTATTCCAACTCACCACCCTCTTATATACCATGTTGACTATTCTGTATACATGGCTTCAAACGAAATAATGATTTGACCTCCATCTCTCACCACAACCTCAATGATTGAATTTCTTCGATGTTTCGACTTCATATTCTAATGTGAATCATTCAAAATTGTGTCTTCCTTATCAAATAATGTTGATATCTAAGGAACCATAACCATTATATTGGTAACTACTTTAGACATGCGGATTGTAAGGCACAGAATTATATGGAATACAAATTAGGCATAAAACCAAGTAAACTCATTGTTATAAACCATATTTTCCCAAAAAGAGGTCCTGAATCTATATTTCTTCAATCCCAGTCAGCATTACTCCCTAGCTTTATAAAGCATTATTCTTAAAAATGAAAAAGGAAAATCTATGCTAGAAACTAACAAAAACAACACTTGCAAGTATGATAAATCTCTTACCTGACTGAGAATTCCCAGTGACAACAGTGATAGGCCTTGATGATGCCAAGCGGTTAAGTTCCTGCCTTAAACTATTAACCTATAGAACATACAGGACAAGGATTAAATCAACCAATGTATCCCAAAATTTGACTTTCAACAACACTCAACTGTTCAACAAACAAATAAGTAATTATAAAGTATAGAAATATGCAAAGATAACTAACACTGTTGCAATCAACATACACGAATTTGGGACCATTCTCTAATTTTGAGATTATCTGGCTTTTATCCCTTTATTTTTACTTTGTTTCCTTCCAAAGGCTTCCCACTTGAGTATTATATGCAGGGCATAAACACTTCAAGTTTATTGCAACATGTTGCTTCCTTATTTTAAAGTTATCCATTTTGTTCTCTTCCTTATTAACTTTATATTTTGTTAGTCAGCAGGCTCACAACACATGTCACAATCATGTTGCTCTGTGCTCCACATTTTCAATTTCAGTGTTGATTTTTTATCTTGTTTTCTTCAGTATGAGTGAGATTATGACAAGTGCCACAATCTCAAGCCCCCCTTTATAAGTTTAGCTTATGACTTTGCCTTCCCCACAACTAAAGAAGATTCTGACACTTGTCACAATCTTGTACTCTGTTTTCAAATTTTTAATCAATATCTATGCACTCTTTGCAAGAGAACAATTGCAATATTCGTCACAATTGCATGTCCTCCCCTCATTTTTTTAGCTTTGTCTTTGTGTTCACTGCAAATGAGCAGGATTCTGACACTTGCAGAATCCTGTTCTTCCACTCTCCTTTGGTGGCATTTGTACTTTGAAAGCATAGCGATGCAAGCATTTAGGGTGGATAATGATATTTGTCAACATCTTGCATCCTTGCTTCATTTCCTTTGTCCAAATTGTTTCTTGCTCTTTCTGTTTCTTGTGAGCTAGCATGATTTTGACACATATCATAATTTTACAGCTCCCTTCAAGCCTTGCTTCAGGGTTTGGCAGAGTTATATGGTGTTATTATGCTATTGTTATGTTTTAGGTGAAACACAGCATCATGATACTTGCCAAATCCCACTTCTCTATGGTGTTTTGGTGAAGGCCCTTCCTTAGGGCCTTATTAAAGGCTACAGAGGAGCAGACGGTGTCACTTATCAACACCCCTCCACTCTATATCTAATATTTTGCAGCATTTCTCCCATTTCAACTTGTTTGTAATGATGTGTTAAGAGTACTTTATCCCATGAGTATCTATGTAAAAGAGTGGTATAGGAGCTCTCCTATAATGTAGGAAATATAAGTCCTTTAAATTAGTGTTATGCATTATTGAACAAAATGAATAGAAGTATAGTACTATTCTATGTATAAAATTGCAAGCATCTACAATTCTACCCAAATTTTAATATGGTATTGAAGCATACTCATTCGTCATCAATCTCATTCTGAACTAAAAAATATAGCAATCTTGTAAAATGCACCGCATGCATCTGTTATTCATATGTGTTGGTCCATAGCACTATTTTTCTTTGGTTATCTGTGAAACTCAACTATAGGTCTGAGATCTCATGGTGGGGTGGTAGATAAAGTAGAATGCAAAGTTGAAAGAGAAGAGATTAAAAATTCCTGACGCACTTGGGCCTGCACCACATCAACATTCTTTGTCACATTCTCTGCAAATTGCAATGCTTCCCCTATGGCCATGGTGTTGCAACAACAGATCGATCCTCTGAGAGAGACCATCCAAGGTGTTAGCTTCTTCGCCAAAACTCTTGAAATCGCCAAATGCTTATCTAGATTCATTGCAGATTGCCAAATGCTTTTCATCCCAGCTCGCTCACAAACTGATCCATTATCAATCAATGATACATAGCAAAAACCCTACTCTATGGAAGTTGCATTTAAGCCATATCTACTTTGTCCTAAGTCTATTTTCAAATCCACTAGCAATTCTGCAGCAACTAATTTGTACCACAATTGTAGTCTCCTAGCAATTTCAATCTTGAGTCTTTCCAAGTTATTGATCATGTAGTGTCCAAATTCTATAAGCTGTAAAATCAACCTTGACTTGGTAGAGTTCTAGTTGTAGCCATCAAATTTTATGGCAACACTAGAAAAGGTTATAAATACATACACTTATGTTTGAATACAAGCTATGAATCTAGCTAGCTTGATTGTTTTCTTTTCTCTCTCACATACTCCAAAATCGGATAGCAAGTGACACTTACGTTGGGCAGCACTCCATCCAAAAACATGAACTTTTTCCTTCCAATTACTTGTGTACAGGCACAGGCAACGTAATATTGCCATTTAGGAATAAAGCAAGTGCGTCTCCTTTTAGTCAAGAAGGAAAGGGACTTCTCATCTTTCCTACAGGCCAAATACTTCGCCACTCCAAAACTATTTATGGGAATGACATCAAATAGGAACAATTTTAGATTGAAGTTAAGTTTTAGTAGTTTCATAGTGGTAGGTTGTTGCTATAATTTAGTGTCTTAAAATGTCTTATTAGTTCTTATAAAGATATTTTGTGTCATAGTCTGAAAGTCCAATAAAAATATTGTATGTTGTCAAAACAAGTCAAAGTCAAATTGTATTATTTTATTTAGAATAGGGTCCATGTTTTCTTCTTCAATGCATGAATCATTAATTGTCATTTTATCAAAAGTATGTTTGTCAAAATCCAAAGTGTCAAAAAATTATAAAGATAAAAATTTCCTCAATTGTAATTAGACACACTATCGCTTGTACGTGACGTCCATCTTGAGGGGGCATTCTAAAACTAAGCCTAAAAGCCAAATTTGCTAAGGAGGAAACCTACAAGAGGACGAGGCATAGAAGGTTGGAGAACAAGCAGTGTCCTCTTCTCAATCAATAGCAACAAGGCCATGAAATTGTATTAGTGGTAAGGCTATTTGTGCCAAAATGACTAAAACTAAGATCGATTCCCAAGTGACAGCAGTAACTATCTCATATCATCTATGATCAAAGTGGCAATGATCTATAATGAAATTTACATATGTGACAACGAGAACTTAGTCCTCACACTCTTTATGTTACATTTGTGATTGAATGTGTTTGTTGCCAATCATAGTTGATGATTATGATTGGATGTGTATGTCCCCAACCATAATTGTAGTGAATAGATGTGCGTGTCCCTATTCATAACTTCAATATAGGATAGATGTGTGCGCCCCTATTCATAACTTTTATATTGGATAGATGTGTTTGTCCCTATCCAAATTAGTTGTATGACCTTGGATGGAAGTGTCCTATCCTTGGTTACAGGGGTAGATGTGTTTGTCCTTATTCATAGCTTTGATCCTTGGTTACAGGGGTAGATGTGTTTGTCCTTATTCATAGCTTTGATACTGGATAGATGTGTTTCTCTCCCTTAGATGGAAATGTTAATCCCTATCTTTGGTTCCATGAATAGATGTGTTTTTCCTTATTTGTAGCTTTGATACTGGATAGATGTGTTTCTCTCCCTTAGATGGAAATATTTATCCCTATCTTTGGTTCCATGAATAGATGTGTTTGTCCCTATCCTTGCATAAAGTCCAATAAGGTTAATCCTAAGCATACTAAGGCGAGTTCCACTATTGTTTATCATGATTAGATGTGTATGTCTCTACACTTACCTTATGTTTTTTATGAACTATTCAACTTGTTCATCAAGTGTCATTAGTCCACCAATCCCCATTTGAAGAAAGATGTAATATGGGGCCTTGTTATGAATATTACATCATTCATATTCTTGTAGCTAGATTTGTTAGTCTTTAGAATACATATAATAATTGTTTGTTAGTTTGTTAGGAGTTTAGTTTATTCTCCTGAATATTTATTATGGTTTGTGTTGTACCCAAAATTTAAAATAATTCTTCATTAAGGCATTTGTTAAAAATGGAAAAAATCTTGTAAAATTGTCGTCAAAAGTCAAAAAAGGTCAAAATGTCTAAAAATAGCAATTTTCTATTTTTAGAAATTTCTAAACAACAAACGGATCATGGGGTTTTTTTGGGCTTATTGTCAAGAGGATGCTCACAAAATTTTGAAAATTTTGAAATTAAGGTTTCAGGGCCCTATTTTTAGAAAAACCCTAAAAATAGGATCTTTCCAGAAATGGCTCAAAATGATTTTGATTGGTTAATCTTTCGTCATGATCACACTGGTCCAGTCAAAATCATCAAAAAGCCAACTTTCCTCTGGTGGGTCTATTTCGTTTTTTTAGGATAAAAGTTAGGACCTTCGACATCATCAATGGAGGATGGCCAGATACAAGGTGTCAGAATCTAAGCTTCAAACGTTGCACAGAACAATCTATGGCGAAAGATGCTCAAAAAATGATGAACGACGGAGGGGAATTTGAAAAGTTGAAAATTGCTAAAAATATTTAAACACTAGAGATGGACGCCTTACCTCAAGGAAGGCACTTAGACTTCAATGCCTTAGAATATTTTCAGTTTTTGTTTGTCACGCACACACAACGGTGAACGCAGTCAACACATCAGCAGCGATGACCGACGCAGTCGACAAACATGTGAATGGCAGGTGTTGGTGTTGCACATAGACAGCGAGCACGGTCTGCAGATAGTGAGCGCGGTTGGCAGACGGTGAACACGAAGCTCAATAAGGATGAAAACCATCTAAAAATGGCTAAGTCTAGAGCACAAAAGCGCCCCTACTGGCCAAGGGTGCCCAAGGTTTCAAGCAGTCAAAAGTGCTTTAAAGGTTTGTAGCTACAAACAGTTTCTTCCTAGATTTGAGCAGGCCTTCCAACAAATCTATTAGCCAGTTCAACGAATCCATCAAATGCCCGGAATTGCAGATCACGCAGAAATGTCTCATCAAAGGAGCAAATTGCAAATCACGAGAAAAGTGCCCCTGCAAGCCAGGGGCGCCTAGAAATTGAGACATTCAAAACCAGTTTTTGGGGTTAGTCACTTCCAAGAGATTCATCCCGAATTTACTCTAGCTCTGCAATGAATCCATCTGCCAACTCAAAGGACCTGTCAAATGCTAGTGGTTGCTAATCGAACGAACACGTAAAACGAAGGATAAATTGAAAATCATAAGAGCAAAAGCGCCCCTACTGGCCAAGGGTGCCCAACATTTCAAGTCACCAAAAGCAGAAATAAGGGTTTGCAGCATCCAAGAGTCTCTCTCTGGAATTCTTCCGGCTTCGCAGTGAATCCAGTAGTGAGTTCTCAGGATCAGTCAAATGTCCAGAATCTCAGATTTAACAGGGATCTTGCATCAACGGGAGAAATTGAAAAAATCAAAAAATAAACTAACTCTAGTGAAGAAAAGCGCCCCTATTGGCCAAGGACACCCAGATTTTTGAACCATCAAATCTAGTTTTCAGGGTTGACAACCTTCGAGAGGTCCTTCTTAGATTTGGTCAGGCTTCGTAATGAGTCTGTCAGCAAGTTCACCGAAGCTGTCAAATGGGCACAATCTTGGATCAAACAAAGATGTTTCAAACGAAGTACAAAGTGAAAATTTTGAAAAAAGTGCCCCAACAAACAAGGGGTGCCTAGGGTTTTGGGCCTCAGAAATAGCTGTTAGAGGTTGCAACACCAGTCAATCTTTTCGGAATTCTTCAGGCTTTCCGATGAATATCTCAGCCTGGCCAAAAGATTCATCAGTCACTGGCAACTTCAAATTGAGTGGAGAAACGAAGCATAGGAGGCAAATTGAAAAAAGTTGAAAATCCTTAAAAATGGTTCAAGTCTGGTGAAGAAAACTGCCCCTGCAAGCCAGGGGTGCCCAAGCTTTCAAGGGGGCAAATGCAATTTTTAAGATTCACAGCCTCCAAGAGATCTTTCTCAGATTTGATCCAGCTCTGCAACGAATCCGTTAGCCAAACTATAGGATCGATCAAACGTCCGGAATGGAAGATCAAACAAAGGCATTTCAACAAGTAAAATTTGAAAATCTCAAAAAATGTTCTAACACAGTGAACTTGGACGCCTGATCTCAAAGTGACGCCCAAGTCAACTTCAATTAGCAATTCTATGAAGACATCTTCACAAAATATCTCTTTTGGATGCCCTAATTTTTAGGGATTCTCCAACTTGACAGATATTTTCACATAATGAATCCTAAATTTAGGGTTTTCGCAAGTTAACTGCTTCTTACCTCCAAACATTACCTTAGAAGCATTTGGGCGTCTATTCTTCATTATTTTGCAGGTTGACTTCAATGAGCAAACACAAGATTTTCTTCTCAACAGCATTTGAAGGATCAAACGAAGGGGGTTTTTAGATTTCTTCATAGTTTCAAGTTCAGGTTGCACAGAAGAACACTTTTCTAAATCCATTCTTCCAGGGCATCAGTTTTCAAAAACAGAAGTTCATAATTTTCAACTTCTATTGATCTGGGTCCAATTCATTTTCAATCTTCTCCAAAATTGGAAAGATTTTCGATAGCTTCCACGCTTAGGGTTTCTTGCATATTAAAGAAAAATCATCATTTTCAAAAATTTGGCCATCTAGATCTATTCAGCACAAAATTGGCCACAAAACCCACGTCCCAAATTTTTCCGAAAAAAATTGCCTCACTACTTCCACTTTTTAAGGGTTTGTTGCATGTTGATGAAAAAGTTAGTTTTTTGAAAAACGGACAATCTGGGTCTCTTCAGCACACAAGCGCCTACAAAACCCATTATCTCACATTTTCTCCGAAAAATTTGTCTCACTGCTTCCACTTTTTAAGGGTTTCTTGCATGTTCTTGAAAAAGTCAATTTTTCAGAAAATGGACGATCTGGGTCTATTCAGAACGACATTCCTTACAAAACCCATATCTCAAATTTTACTCCAAAAATCTGTCATTTTTTGCCTTTCAATGAAGCTATTTTTTAGCTTTTGTGCAGAACTTGTCCGAACATATCCATGTTCACGGTCAAACTTCACGATTTCGTCGTGCAATGCTCTTCCATTGAGAAAAATCAAGAAAAGCGTCAAAAGCACAAAGCTACAGAAGAAACAAAGGTCGTCACTCCAGTTACAGAGTCGCCAAAGTTACCAATCAGTGAACTGTCAGTTGAAATGTGCAGATATTTCCAGAGATAGAACTCAAGTGAAGGCAGCAGTTAACTTGATGCCTTTTCCAAGTTAACTGGCTGTCCTCTTTTCATGCATGTCTATCTTTGGAGACATCTATTGTACAGTTGGAGTTTTCTTTAGTTTTAGATCAATTAACTGATGTAGTCTTTCCGGTTAGCTGTTAGTTATCTTTGTTTAGACATAGGAATAAATCTTGCAGATTGGCAAGACTAATTGTTAACACAAGGAGATTTTAGGGTTCCCTACTCCTTTGTATGTGTATAAATAAGAGCAGCCTTTGCTCATTATTTTCTTAACCGTGCTTGTGATAATAAAACGCTGAGCCTAAGTTCCTGCTTCTTTGTTATTCAGTGTATGTTCAAACTTTGTTCAATGTAATTTGGTTGATCGTTTATTGTGGGTTTGTCTTCTTGCTACAATTTGCTGTCCCAAACGTAAAATTGTTGTTGGAAAGCTTTGAGGAAATAAATCTTTTGCCTACCTTGCTTTGATCCAAAAGTCTCAAAATCTTTCAATGATATTGTTTTTTGTATAATCTTTATTTCAGCCTACACCTCAAAAGAACAATGAGTCTTTGAGGGTATTTTGAAAGCAAGTTTATTGTTTCATGTTATGCTTTCACGAACTTTATTTCAGCTTGCATCTGAAAGTACAATGAGTCTTTGGATGTGTTTTGGAAGCCGGTTTGTCTAAGTTTTGTGTTAACCAAATCATTCCCTGTTTACTTCTAAATTCTTTTGCTCTGAATTTACTTGAGAAGATAGAAGCATCATTAGTTTAGGCCTAGTTGTAGTTGAAGTTACAAAACCAGAGAAAACCTCAGCTGCAACGCAAAGAGTTTTATAACCTTGTGCTCTCAGCTGAGATAAAATGGTAGGAAATTAGTTTAGTATTCTTTTTACGCATAATCAGCAAAAGAGGGGGCTTCCCCTCCTAATTTGAAGAGCAGTCTAACTGTGCATAGCTGTCTGTTTCCAATACGCACTCGAGAGGTGCGAATTGAAACGAAAACAGTTTGTTAAGAGTACTTTATCTCATGAGTATCTATGTAAAGAAGTGGTTGTCGAAGCTCTCCTATAATATAGGATATGTGAATCCTATCAATTAGTGTTATATATTAGTGAACAAAATGAATAGAAGCATAGTATCATTCCGTGTATAAAATTTGCACACTTCTACAACTCTGCCCAAATTTTAATACATATACTGTGTTGGGCTGAGTAAGAGTACACCATAGAAGGCAAGAGCTTGCAGATCTGTCAAAGTAGCAGCAATAGATAAATAACAATACAACTTCTGGAGTGAAGAAAGCACCTTACACAGGTCTGATATAGTATTTACAAAGCAACAATTAAATTTCCTGAAGGCACAGAATTTACAAGGTAAATGGCATAAAATCCAGTCACATAGCATCCAATTGGTGGCTTTCAGATTTGCATGTGAACAATAGAATGTGTATAGATATTGGCAATTTTGGATCCTGTAATAAAAGTTTACAGCTTGAGATGTGTGTGAATGGCATGAAAGCTAGGTTTTAATATTTCTAAAAGTTTATCATGTAATCTTATTCTATAAAAATCCGGGGTAACTTTCTTTTCTTACATTGAATTTTTTGTATATTGATGCCAAGGAGGAGATTTCCACTATTGATGTTGGAGGAGAGTTGATTGAGGAGTTCCAAATTAGGAATGCTTTTCAGTCTTTTTACAAAGTACCTTTTACATATCTAATGCCATGGGAGGGAAGGTCTCTAAGGCTTCTAACATTATTACTAAGGTTATGCCTTGCATTGTGGCCAGGCAATTGATGAGGATATCTTTTTGTATGAGAGCTACAAGTTTATTGGATCCTTAAGTACTCCGAAAGCTCTTAGGTATGATAGTATTCCAGCTGCATTCTATAAAGCTATAAAAGACTGGGTCAGTCCTCTGCTTTTAGGGGATTACAAAGAAGCGATTGCCACAAGGTCCTTGGGTGAAGAAATTAATAGGGGTATTATTAAGCTTCTCCCTAAAGATAGTGACACCACATAGATTAAAAGTAGGAGACCCTTTACTCTCTTAAATATCTCACACTCAATATTTGCCAAAATTTGGGCTATAAGGGTTAAGAAGATTCTGCCCCAGGTTATCTCCACTTCTCAAACTGGCTTTGTAAAAGGGCAATATATACTTGACAACCTTCTTACCAGCTGGGAAGGGATGCGCTAGGCTAGAGCTTCTGGGCAGAACATTTTTGTGGCTTTTATGTTTCAGAAGGCATATAACAAAATTGAATGATAGCTTCTTTAACTGGTTTTGAGAGCTTTCGGATTTGGGGAAACCTTTTGTAGATTTGTTGATTTTCTGTTCAAAGACACGTCCATGCAAGCAAGTGTTAAAGGTGAGCTTTCCTCCTCATTTTAATTGCAAAAGGTCTACTAGGACAAGGCTTTCCAATGGCTCCTACCTTGTTCGTTATTGCTGCTTAGGCTATTCAGCATTTGTTGATGGATAACTCTTTGGGGCCTCTCATGAAAGGCTCGTTGCTTCCTAACAGCGATTAGTTGTTGGAACTTTGATTTGTAGATGATACTTGCCACTCTCATGTTCTAGAAAAGGGCAATATTGATAATATAGATAGGAGGTTAGCACAATATTGCTTTGCAAAAGTCTATGTTACCAGGTTCTCATATTTTCTCCCCCGTTGAAATATACCAGGCTAAAAAAGAATTTATCTTTGGAAATGTTTGATAATATGCCAATTGATAAAGCACTATCTTTGTATTTCCATAAGTGTTTGACAATATGTAAGAAGGTAAATTGCACTATTTAACGTACTTGGAAAGATATTACAAGTATGACAATTAACCTTCACAAATGAACAAGAAGCTGTTGTCTGAGAATGAATTTCATTAATAACATTCAATGTTTAGGCTACAAATCTGGTAATGACATAAATTTACTACCATGATAGTAGCAACTGCTGCATTGACTTTTTTGAGCGGCTGAATTCCCCCAAACCTCCAAGCGCCACCTCATGGTTGGACCCAACCTTCATTTTTCCCAAACACCAAAAAAGAGAGGCTGCTACTGGGTTTATTAGATTCCTATCAGCAATAGGACTTTTCATGTGTAATTCCGAAAAAGCTGCAGTACCTTTTTAAGGCTAAAATTCCACTTGAAATTGCTGCCTTTAAGAATTATATTGGCTTTAGGACTCTACAAATATACTTTTCCAAGGGCTGCAATATCCTTTTACCTTACAACGCTTTTTTTTCAAAGGCTTGCAACATCACTTAAAAGCTGGCTGTTGGGTATGATATAGTCCTAACTATGTTACAAGTCTTGCAAAAGCTGGGTGAATACCTTTTTAAACCTTCAAACAACATCCAATGCTGTACAGTAAGATTATGACAGTCCAAATGTCATTAGCACTCCTTCAAAAAGTGGTGTTGCTTCTTTTTAACTCTCCTTTAAGCTTTTCCCATAGGCTGATTGTGTTGCAGCTGATTTTTATTAAGAAAAACAAGATGGTAAAAAATTATTGTGTTTACATTTGGAGCGAAAGCTCACTAAATAAGATTTACAAATGTACAGAATAAAAAAGTTTCAAAAAAGAAACTTCAGAAGATCGAAGAAACAATCTTATCAACAATATTACAATATTTTACATAATTGACCATTAAATAAACAATATAAATATTATTTTAAAACCCTCCCTTAATGGTCAATCCATCAACTACACCAAGATGCCCCCCGAATTTCACAAACTTATTTGGAATGAGCGACTTGGTGAGAATATCTGCTGTCTGATCCTCTATCGGAACATACAACAACTGAACTGATTCGTCTTCAACAAGCTTCTGAATGAAGTGACAATGAGTTTCCACATGCTTGGTTCTTTCATGAAAGATTGGATTTTTGGCAAGTTTGAGAACTCCCTGATTATCACAGAACAAGGGAGTCGGACCTACTTAAGATATTTGCATATCTGCAAGCATCCGGCGAAGCCAAACTACCTCAGAGGCTGCCTTAACTGCTCCCCAATACTTTGCTTCTGTCGAAGAGAGAGCCACTGCCTGTTGCATCTTACTAGTCCAAGTGACTGCACCAGATCTCAAACTGAAAACATACCCAGATGTTGATTTTTTGTCATCAACTGAACCTGCCCAATCTGAGTCTGTGAAACCAGAGAGTCTAGGATCGTGACTCCTAGTGTAAAGAAGTCCATAATAAGAAGAGCCCTTCACATAACACAGCACATGCTTCACTGCTACCCAATGATCAGCCTTGGGGGTTGTCATGAAGCGTGAAATAGATGAAGCTACCCACTAGTTGCCTGAACAAGGATTCATCTACTATAGGTGAGTCTGATTTAGCTTCACAACTTCAGCCCTTTTTCCATAGGTGTGGAGGCAGGTTCGCAATCCTGCATTTGGAACTTATCCAATAGACTTCAAGCATATTTGGACTGGGAGAGGAAGACACTGCTCTTGGTCTGCCAAAACTCAACACGTAAACAGTAATGCAGAAGTCCCAAATCTGTCATGTCAAATGTGTTGCACAAATCCTGTTTGATCTGAGTGATCAAATGTGTCGAGCTTCCAGCAGTGATCACATCATCCACATAGACAACAAGAATAAGAATATCACTACTAGTATGTTTGACATACAGATTTGAGTCAGATGGACACCTCTGAAAGCCATGATTTGTGAGGTACTTGTCAATCTTAATGTACCAAGCCCGAGGAGCCTATTTCAGGCCATAGAGTGCTTTCACCAGTTTGCACACCTTGTGTTCTTTACCAGCAACCCTGAACCCTGGAGGCTACATCATGTAGACTTCTTCCTTCAACTCACCGTTGAGGAAAGCACTCTTAACATCCATCTAATGGACTTTCCAACCAAATTAGGCTGCTAAGGCAAGGACAAGCCGAATGGTACTCATCTTGGTTGTAGGAGCAAAAGTCTCCTTGTAGTCAGTGCCTTCCTTCTGTGAAAACCACCTAGCTCAGAGACAAGCTTTGTACTTGTCAAGGGTTCCATCAGCTTTGTACCTAACTTTATACACCCATTTGCAGCTAATGGGCTTCTTCCCTGGAGGAAGATCATAAAGGACCCAAGTGTGATTTTTTTGAAGACTCTGGTATTCAGCCTCCATAGCGTTTTCCCACTCAAGAATTCCTTTAACCTCTGAATATGTCTGAGGCTCATAAACATTGTGAATGTTGGCCATGAGAGCAAAATTAACTATATGTTGTTGTTTTCTCTTGTTTCTGGACGATCTCCCCTCAATGAGCTCATCATCATGAGGATCACCAATAGTCTTAGCCCACCATTTAGCCCAGAGAGGAGAAGTGCCAACATCAGATGTAGCAGGAGGAGCTAGAATTGGTTGTAGATTTGGAACAGGTTCATCAGGTGGAAGATCAATTTCATCCGAAGGAAAATTAGGTTGAGCATCATCAAAGACAAAATCTTCATCATCCCTCCCATTAGGTGGACCCAACGGAAGACCCAAATCAGAAGCCTTCAAAGGTTGATCCTCAGAATGTTGCAAAGACGAGGAAAGGTGAAAAGGTCCTCGTTCTTCATCAAAGACAACATCCCGACTAAAGATGAGACGATCAGTGTCTACATCAATCAACTGGTAAGCCTTATGGTTGTCACTATACCCTGTGAACATAAGCTTTTGACTCTTGGAATCCAACTTGGGGCACTTGGCATCTAGAATCCATACATATGCTAAAGAGCCAAAGATTTTCAGATGACTGATCCTAGGTTTGCGACCAGTCCAAGCTTCCTGAGGAGTCTTCCCCTTAACAGTCTGTGTAGGGGACCGATTAAGGAGATAGACTGCAGTGAAGCCTGCTTTTGCCCAATATTTAGTAGGAACACTCCTTTGTTGTAACATGGAGCGGGCCATCTCAGTGATTGTACGATTGCGCCGCTCGATAACACCATTTTGCTGAGGAGTGTAGGGTGTGGTTAACTGGCATTTGATGTTGTGTGTATCGCATAAGTTCGAAAAAGTAGTAGAACAAAATTCCCCCCCATTATCTGATCTAAGAGTGATTATGGAACAACATGACTCTTTTTCTACTAAGGCCTTAAACTTTTGAAATACAATAAACACATTTGATTTCTGTCTAAGAAAGTACACCCACATTTTACGACTGAAATCATCAACAAAAAGCAAGAAATACCTACAACCAGTAACAGGTGTATTCATTGGCCCACTTACATCAGCGTGAACCAACTGCAGTACCTTAGAGGCTCGCCATGAGTCACCATCCGTGAGCAGTGTCCTGTGCTACTTCCCAACCTGACAAGCTCCACAAATGCCATGATGCTGAGTCTGGATCTCAGGTAAACTAGCTACAAGTCCCTCCCTCCCGAGCTAGCTGAGAGAGATAATGCACATTTAAGTGCCCATACCGTTGATGCCAAAGATTGGTAATAGCAGAATTTATGGCTGCCATGTCTAACTCTGGAGAATCACCTGTATCCACAAGTTTGTATAGACCATGATCCTCAATACCAACAACCACAGTGGTGCAAGTCTCCCGATCAACAATTGAACATTTATGTGCACTGAATACCACATCCAACTGAGGAGAGTGCCGCATAATCTGACTGACAGAGAGAAGGTTCAGTTCCATGACAAGAACGTAGTATACATTGAGGAATATGAGATTCCTCCCACCAGACTGAATCTGAACAGAGCCCTTACTGACAACGGTATACTCTTCACCTCCTCCAAAAATAACTGAGTCACTGAAGGGAGAGAAGTCTGTGAACCAATCACGCTAATGAGTGAAGTGTCACGAAGCACCTAAATCAATGTACCAGGTAGAGGATTTCACATGATTTGCAAGTCTTTTAGCCATAAATGCGTAAAAGGCAGATTCCTTCTGCTTAGTGTGCTCGGCAACAACTGCTTTCTGCTAAGACCCTCCCTACTTCTTCTGCTCAGAAGCCAAACGCTGACGTCAATCCTTCTTCATATGACCATATTTGTGGCAAAAATTACACTGAATGTTCTTTTTCTTAGGGCTGCCCTGAGGTTGACTTGATCCTTTCTACTACAAAGGCTGACCTTTCCCTTTATTCTTAGGCTAAGACTTAGCTGCAAAAGCTTGTTCTGTAGAGGACGAAGAGGCACTACTACCAAACTGTTGTTTCCAGCGTTCCTGCTGCAAAAGGATGGTATTAGAGCCAAGGCGGGAAAAAATAGTTTTTCTTTGAAGCGATCTTCTATTCGCACGCGACCTTTGATCAAGATTTCTTCTATCCATGCGTTGATCGAGAAATCTCTTGTTCGTGCATTGATCAAGAAATCTCCTGTTTGTTGAAGACTTCATTTTTCCTCCTACGTGAATACATGTGATCGCATCTTTCCTTCTAGTGCGATTTGTCGAGTACAATATTCATCTAGAGTCACATTTGTTTTGGCATTTATTATGTGCTTGCGTCTCTTCTCGTGTGTGCGTGTGGCCATTCCGTCAGGTGTCTTGGCTTCTTTTCACGAGTTTTGGAGTTTTGTCGGCTTCATCCAAACTCTTTGGCATCAATTGTGATTGAGTTTGTTGGCTTCTTCCTATATATGCGCGATTTATCTCTGGAGATTTTTAGGTCTATTGCTCAAGCATTTGAAGTCGACTTTGTCCTGTGTTTCCTCGTGCGCACATTTCCTGTGAATGTGCATTCGTGGAGCTGAAGAAACGTCTCTAGCGCATATCCTTTCATTGCCCGTGTGAGCACATTTCCTGTGATTGTGTGTCCAATCTGTTATCTGAACTTCCGTCCATGGCTTGTCTCTTTCCGGCAAAAGATTCAAAGCAAGCGTTTCTTTCTAGTGGTACTATGATTTTGTCTTTTTCTGAAGCTTATTCGTCCGAGATTCTTCTCTTGTGACGGATATTGGAGGATACTAGCGGGATTTTTTTCTAGCGCATACTCTGTTTGCTTCTGCGTGCATGCGTAAAGGCTTTGTGCGACATTAGTTTCATCTTTATCTAGTCCTGAAGATTTCTATTGCTTCCTCGGGATTCGTGACTTGGGATTCATGCCTCAAGATCCATGCTATTTTTTTCTAACAGATTTCTGCATTTTTTTGGGTTTTGTGCCTCATATTTGTCAAATTTTGTGTGCAAAATGGCATCTTTGACCAACATAATGTTGGAAGGCAGAAAGCAATTCAATGGCAGAAATTATAACACCTAGAAGCGACGAATGATGACTATCTTTGAATATTGTTGCCTTGATCAAATTGTTCTAGGTACTACTACTCGTCCCACATTGTCGAGTAAAGACCAGGAGAAGTTTGATGAGCAAATTCATGAAGCGGTGATGCTCATTAAGCTTTTAGTTACCGATGATCAACTTCCACAGGTTCCATCTGGCAAATCAGCTGCTGGGATTTGGGAGCATTTGAAAACCTTGCATGAAACCTCCGACAAGAGTCGTACGTTCTTTCTAAAGAACTAGCTGTTCTCCATTATGATGGATGAGAGAATGTTCTTGCAGGAGCATCTAACAAAGATTCAGGACATCCGTGATCAATTGGAGGCAATTGGTCGGAAGATGGAGGAAGAAGACATGGTAGTAATCACCTTCAAAAGTCTACCGAAGTCTTATGAGCACTTGGTTAAAACCCTCAACATTACATCGACTAATGTTGATCTGAATTTTCTAGAGCTCTGATACCATATTAAGAAACACAAGATGGTAAAAAATTATTGTGTTTACATTTGGAGCGAAAGCTCAATAAATAAGGTTTACAAATGTACAGAATAAGAAAGTTTCTAAAAAGAAACTTCAGAAGATCGAAGAAACGATCTTATCAACAATATTACAATATTTTATATAAATGACTATTAAACAAACAATATAAATATTATTTTAATAATTTTTACAATCCTAAATGGACTATGAATCTTCCAAAAAGACATTTCAACATCTCATCCTTAGAGGACTAGTCTCGCCTCAGCTCGCCCCTTCCTGAACCCCAACTTGGCATAATAATAAGCCCAAGGTAAGGTGGGTTGGGTTTCTGGGTTGGGTCGTGCGGATACCTCTGAGTTCTCAAAAAGAAAAAAAGAAAAATAAGTTTCTTCTCCTCCAACTTCCCTTTTACAAGCAATTTTGAATCCTTCGGAAATTTAAATAATAAACCTTTAGCTCCAAATAAGTGACGTTATTTTATAATTTACTTTTTAAAACCCCTTAAGTCTCTTTATGTCCATTATAAATAATTAAATATAAGTTGTCTTTCAATTTATTTTTTTGACGACTTACATATTTATCTATTTAATATTTTAATTATTTTTGCTCATTCACCAAAGTCTAGGGAAAATATTAAAATAGCCCAAAAGTGAATTATGATTATGCCAACATACTTTGAAGCTCACTACAAATCCAACTTACTAAAAATTGATACTTTCCAAAAATAGTATATTCTTCCAAGAACTGTGGAATGCACTTGAAATATTGAAACTACACCCAAAAAGAACCAACAAACTCATCTTGATCCCCTAAACACAACGCCGCCATCTAAACTTCATTCTGAAAAGACTAGCACTCTCCAAAAAATTGAGGGCTTCCAAAGATGTTGGAATGACCATAAAATGGGGACATCACACCCATATTGTCAAAAGATTATACTACTATGGCCTTGGGTTCGCCCAAGGTTCAACCCAAGCACCCTAGGTCACTTGAGGGTGCATCTAGGCAAAACCCTAAAGAACCCATGGAAAATAAACCAGTGCGCAATGCACATTTATTTCTTAAATACCTTTTTATTTTCCAATGATATCTTGGCAATAGTTGCAACCTCTACAATTGCGAGCAAACTCAAATACGAATGCATTTTTGGATATGATAAAAGTGATTGCTGCTTATAATTATTAAAGTCTATGCTTCCTATTTTAAATCTAAACTTCAATATTATTAATAAAATTCATTATTTACGACAAGCTTTCTTTATTTCTTAAAATCTTCGGAGCTTATTAAAATCCTTTTAATTTGTTGGATATAGACATGAAAGGAAATCACTTTATTTACCTTTGTTCCTCCCATTTTCCATTAAAATACTAAAATTTGTCTTTTCCTCTTTTTCACATGCTTTCTTCCTTCTTTTACATTTTGACTTCAATTTTAATTAGTTCTAAAAAATCCTATTGGTTTTTCAATTTTTGCTTTTTTGCTTTTTATTTAATATTATTTATAATTATAGATTATATTATATAAAAATTAATATAATATTATAAAATTACGTAATATATATACAATTATTTCTATATTTCAAATTATTAGTACTTTTATATATTTTTAATATATGTATATATATTATTTTTGTACAATATATTTTATATATCAATTCTATATGTATGTATGTATGTAGATATATGTATATGAACCCATACCCAAACACGAAAAAAAAAAACTGTTGTATTGTGTACCCAAACTTCAAACCCATACCCAAACACATACCTGAATTGGAAACTTAGGCAAGAGTATTATACCTCGCGTTATTGTATTCCCCTCTTGAATAGATTGTTGAAAGAGGTGGATGTGAGTGTATCCCTCAAAAAATCAAGTATCCTAGAATCCCATTTCCTTTGCTTCCTCCTTTCAAGGAGATGTGGGATTAGGTAAAGATAAAGATCAATAATAAAATTTCTAAAATGCAGGAGGATCTACTCTCTCTTGATAAAGATCAACAGATTTCAAGTTTGTCAAAAGACCATGTCTTCATACACTTTTTACTTATCTTCCTACTAGCTAGTTTGTTCCTCTCACATTGATTAGTTAAACAAAATTATCAAAAGCTTCCTATGGTCTAATAGAAAGCACTCCAAAAAGAGGCATGTTATTACTTGAGACCTATGTGTTAAACCTGGGGAGTTTGGTGTTATGGGGTTAAAACATTTGTTTGTATAGGCAATTTCTTTCGCCATGAAGCAGCTCTTAAGGGCTTTAGTGAAAAAGTATGGAAGGTTCTTATCATAAATAACTTGTTATCTAGTACTCCTAAAGGGCCAATGTGGAAATGGATGCATTTGTGGAATATCTTATTTGGTTCCTTTAAGATCAGTCCTATTTTCGCCTATTATTGCTTCAATTTGGAAAGCATAAGAGGTGGTCGGAGATTATATAAGAGGACAAGATACCCTCTCTACTAATAATTTTTCTTTCCATGCTTTTGGATCTATTTGGTGGAACTTAAAGTGGGAGGATAATGATTCAAACAAGGATCAAGTGCCTACTAAAAGGCAATTGATCCTAGCAACATCACACAAAAAGCCCATTCACACATGCAGCAAGAATAATAAACAAATAATTAAAACTCAAAATTCACATTACTCGTAGGCACGCAGCCTAGCAATAGGACACTACAAATACTTTCAGACTTCTCCCAACCTCTATAGCTAGTCACCACACTCCCACAATGACCACCAAAAGATAATTCCCTATTTCTTTTATCCCATGGTTCCCCTTGTCCCCTACTCAATTTTGCATTCATCTTTTAAAGGGATGTCGACCATAAGATGGATGTCACCAACCATATTCCCATGATTTGCCAAAAATAGTGAGACTCCAGACAACCAACAGCAACATGAGGTAGCTCCATGCTCAGGAATGGCAAATGAGGTGAAACACCTATTAGCGACTACCAAATGGCAACCATCACCTGAAGATCACAAGTATTACTACCCATGACTTCACTAAGTTGCCCAGCAAAAAGGTGATGACTTGCAACACCCAACAATAAGGAAAAAGTGGCAGTCATGAAGACCCCACAATCAATAGAAAGATGTCTATAACTGTCGCACAAATGAGAGAACAGCTCACTATCTATAGCTTGGAACGAATAGGGAGAAAACTCCCATCACCTTAGGGCTAGCAATAGCCATGCCCTTTAGATGCAAACCACACACATGACAACAACTATCAAATTGAGCAAATAACGAAAATTTGAACAATCACGTTTTTGGGTGAGAAAAATTAAAAATGACCCAAATCCTCATGCATCAGATAAACTCTTTACTTGTGTCAAATGATGTTATGCTAAAAGTTGGTTCTACAAAGGGATTAAAACTTTGAGCATATTCATGGGGGAAAAAGGTTACTCTGTCATGTCCCCAATATCGTAATCTATTGAAATACAAACACTAAATAAAATAGATATCAATTTAAATATTATTATAATAATATTATATCATAAGATAAAAACAAAATACATATTAAAATAATAAATATTAGTAATTTAATTATAATTCTCACAAGAGAATATTATAACTAAATGCAATACTATAAATATTAAAATATAAAACAATTTAAATATGGTAATCATAATAGATGATAAAATTAATATAAAATACACAAATATATAAAGTAAGAAATAAATGAACAAATAACAAATATAAAAGTAAAATAAATAAATAACAAATAAGACTAAATATAAAATGAAAAATAGGCAACTATATTATTATAGTGTCATAAAAGAGCACCCCTATTATGGAATCGTAGAATTCAAAGACAGCAATTACTCTATCTTAAAAACTGTGATAAAGGTTATTTTAGGGAGGAATTCAGACTGTTTTAAAGTCAACGATGGGGTGTCATAAGGGATTAACATTCATTCTAAAAGACAAAACAATTGGGCTAAGAGACACGTCCCCAGCCAAGGAGGTATGTCTTTGGCTATATCGGGTATTAAAGAGATCCATTCCCAAAGCAAGAGGGGATCGAATGAGGAGAAAAAGAGAAAAAAATCTGTTAGAGAATCATTTCTGATATTCTCTGAACATCTGATTTCTAAAAGAGCAGCAATCGGTGGTATGTTCCATTATATTTAAATCTGATTTCTAAAAGGATGCTAAGGATTGTCAGATACATTAGGAATTAAATAACATTTCATAATTAATATACATATATTTAATATATATATTGGCTGATAAATATATATATATATATATAGGGTGATGGATGGATATATATTTTAACTTATATGATTGATAAATAAATTATGGATGAATAAAGTATATATATATATATATGAATAATAATATAAAAAAAGAATAATTACATAAACATATATATAAATACTAATTGATATAAGTAAAGAATATCATATACGATTATGCAATAATGATGTTTGCAGCAATTATTGAGCCTTATACATAATTACGATCTTAATATAAACATGAATAGGTTAATATTTATTTATATATGTTTTATCCTATGATCAATCAAAGGCAAGATTGAAGGAAGGCGATTAAGGAATAAAGAGTCATGGGAAGACATAGCCGATCAGGTGAGACTACTCACTTAGCTTTAACGTTTAGTTATCTTCAATCTGACATAACCATGCTGCATGAACCGTGTTTGCCTAGCCGATCTGTGTACTATTAAATATAACCAATAGACTTTATTCATGAAATGCACACAGTCCCTTCTGATGTGTTAGAACCATGCCTTCTTGATATTGAATCTGGAAACAGACTTCACTAGACTAGAAATCAGCAGTGTATTTAGGCGAACTGTGTAGTCCTTGACTGATCATAGGCCAAATGGTTTATCTTCTATAGATATGGTTCTAATGATGATTAATCTGCACTCATATTTGATTTTTACAAGTTACATTTGCATCGAACTAATATTGGACCTGCAGGATGTATTGAATTGCAAAAGAACATAATGAACATGTAGACATGAATATTGCTTAATTCAGTTCTGTATTCTGATTTCCCTTCATGTTAGGACTCAATGAACTGTCTGATCATATTGAATACTCTGATTGCATAATATGTGTAAATACACGTAAAGTACTAATGACTGCATATGTGATGATTACTTTTTGTTGTCTTATTTATTTCCTACACTCTGGTATACTGTCTTGCTATATTACATACTTTGGTTGGACCCTTTTCATGGCATGATAAATAGAAATGCAAGTAGATCAATATTGGCTGCATTAGATAGAACTGTCTGCAAATCTGATTGTAACCCTGCCAGGAGAAGTGAGCCATGTCTTAAGTGGTTCATCTAAAAACCTCACCCAGGTTCCGCCCCACAGGCCCATAACAAGGATTGGGCAGCCTGCCCCACAGGCCCATTGCAAGGGTTGGGTCATGGAGGGGTGAGGATCCCCCCTAGGCTTTCTGCCCCACAGGCCCAAGATAAGGGTTGGGCATTGGAAGGTGGTAGACCGTAGGCCCCTTAAGGGTTCCCCTCTCCTGATGGGCTGAGTGACTCTTCTTATGTTTTCAATCTGCAAGTATGATTATGTCTGCATAATTGCATTATGATTATGTCTTATTTTTGGATATCTAGATATTAATGCTAACAGATATGTTGTCAATATGGATGAATACAGGATTCCAATCTAGAGTTATGGAATTAGGAGAATACTCATTTGGAAGAAAGAAACCCTAATCCTAATCAACAAAAGAATTCCAGGGCAAACAAGTGAGTCCTAGGACAAGGTTGGGTAAGGGACATTACATACTCTTCTAGTATTCCCCTCCCAAATGGATTGTGGAAAAGAGGTGGATGTGTGTGGGTTGCTAAAAAATCAAGAATCCTAGAATCCCATTTGCTTTGCTTTCTCCTTTCAAGGAGATGTGGGGTTGGGTGATGATAAAGATCATTAGTAAAGTTTCTAAAATGTAGGAGCATCTACTCTCTCTTGATAAAGATCAAATCTCAGGTTTGTCAAAAGACCATGTCTTCATACACTTTTTATTTATCTTCCCACTAACTAGTTTGTTCCTCTCACATTGATTAGTTGAACAAAATTATTAGAAGCTTCTTATGGTCTAATAGAAAGCACTCCAAAAAGAAGCAACGTTATTGCTTGAGACCTGTGTGTTAAACCTAGGGAGTTTGGTGTTATGGAGTTAAAATATTTGTTTGTGTAGGAAATTTCTTTTGCTATGAAGTGTCTCTTAAGTGCCTTGGTTAGCGAAAAACCATGGAAAGTTCTTATCATAAATAACTTGTTATCTATTACTCCTAAAGAGAGGCCAATATGGAAAGGGTTGTAATCGTGGGATACCTTGTTTCGATCCTGTTGTACTCTAAATAAAATTTTAGCTTCATTAAGGCATTTTGATAAAAATGGTCAGAATCTTGTAAAATTGTCGTTAAAAGTCAATAATGGGTCAAAGTATCTGAAAAATAGCAATTGTCTATTTTTAGAAATTTTTGAACAACAAACAAATCATGGGGTTTTTCTGGGTTTATTGTCAAGAGGATGCTCACAAAATTTTGAAATTGGGGTTTCAAGCCCCTATTTTTAGAAAAACCCTAAAAATAGGATCTTTCCAAAAATGGCTCAAAATGATTTTGATTGGTTAATCTTTCGTCACGATCACATTGGTCTAGTCATAATCATGAAAAAGTCAATTTTGCTCTAGGGGGTCTATTTCATTTCGCTTTTTTAGAAGAAAACTTTGGACCTCTGAGGTCATCAATGGAGGATGGCCAAATACCAAGTGTCAGAATCTAAGCTTCAAACGTTGTACTGAAGAATCTATAGTGAAAAATGCTCGAAAATGGTGAACAGTGGAGGGGAATTTCAAAAAGTTGAAAATTGCTAAAATATTCTAAGTTTGGAGATGGACGCCTTACCTCACGGGAGACGCCTAGGCTTCAATGCCTTAGAATATTTTCAACTTTTGTTTGTCACACATGCAACGAAGTCAACGCGTTCGCGTCAGCAGCAGTGATTGATGCAGTCAACGACACAGTGAACGTGAAGCACGAGAAGAGTGAAAATCATCTAAAAAATGACTAATACTTGAGCCAAAAGCACCCCTGCAGGCCAAGGACACCCATGAATTCAAGGGTCCAAATGCAATTGGTAGGATTTGCAGTTTTGGGGGTCCTCCTCAGAATCATCAAAAATGGCTAATTTTGGCAAGGAAAAGTACCCCTGTAGGCCAGGGGCGCCCAGAAATTAAAGCACTCTAAAGTCATTTTTAGGGTTAGCCACCTCCAAGTGATTCATCTCAGTTTTAGTCCAGCTCCGCAGTGAATCCATCTGCCAACTCAGAAGACCTGCCAAACGCCGCCAAGTGAAGATTGAATGGACACCAAAAACGAAGGAAAAGTTGAAAACATGAAAATTGACTAAGTATAGAGCAGAAAAGCGCCCCTGTTAGCCAGGGGTGCCCAACTTTTTGAAGCATCAGATTCAGTTTTCAGTATTCACGATCTCCAGGAAGTCCTCAGTTTCAATTAGTCTTCGCAGCGAGCCCGTCAGCGAGATCACCGGAGCAGTTGAACATCCAACAATGAAGACCAAACAGGGGTGTTTCGTCAAGAGCTGCAAACTGAAAAATTATGTCTTTTGGAGCAAAAAAGCGCCCCTGATAGCCAGGGGTTCCCAGACTTTTGAACCCGTAGAATCAGCTATTAGAAGTTGCAAAACCGGTCATCCTTTCCGGAATTCTTCAGGCTTTCCATTGAATATCTCAGCCTAATCTTGTGATCCATCAATCACCGACGCTTGCAGATCAAAGCACGAGAGGTAAATTGGAGAAGTTGAAAATCACTGAAAATTGGTCAAGTCTAGCAAACAAAAGTGTGCTAGCTAGGAGCGCCCAAGATTTCAAGCCACCAAAACCACTTTTCAAGGTTTGCAGCCTCCAAGAAGATCTCAAATTTGATCACACTCCGCAATGAATCCATCAGCCAATTCATAGAACCTGTCAGATGTCCGGAATCGAGGATCGAACGAAGGCAATTTATCAAGCAAAATTTGAAAAATATAAAAAAAATTCTAACTCTGCAAACTTGGACGCCTTATCTCAAGGAGGTGCCCAAGTCAACTAGAGTTACAAATTTTTCAAAGACATCACTTGCCTTGGATAGCCAAATTTTTGGGGATTCTTCGAGTTGACTGATATTGACACGTGATGACTGCTTAAATCAGGGTTTTCACAAGTTAATTGATGCTTCCACCTCCAAACGTTATTTAACAAGCATTTGGGCATCCAAACTTCATCATTTTGTAGGTCAACTTCAAGACGAAAACACAAAATTTCCTCTCAACCGCATTTGAGGGATCAAACAAAGGGGGTTTTTAAAGTTCTTCATAGTTTCGAGATCAGATTGCACAGAAGAACATTTTTCCCTCAGCCATTTTTCCAAGGCATCAGTTTTCAAAATCAGAAGTTCACAATTTTCAACTTCTAGTGATCTCGGCTCTTTTCTTTTTGAATCTTCTCCAAGATTGGAAAAATTTTCCACAACTTCTTCAGCTTCCACGCCTAGGGTTTCTTGCATGTTCAAGAAAAATCAATCTTTTCCAAAATCTAGACATTTGGGTCCATTCAGCACAAGATTGGCCACAAAACCCACGTCCCAAATTTTTCTGAAAAAATAGCTTCTGTGGCTTCCATTTTTTTAGGGTTTCCAAAAAAATCATCTTTTTCAAAAAACTAACATTCTAGATCTATTCAGCACACAAGCACCTACAAAACCCATATCTCAGCTTTTTCCGGGAAAAATTGCCTCACAACTTCTACCTCTGAGGGATTCTTGCATATTCGTGAAAAAGTCATTTTTTCGAAAAATAGACAATCTAGGTCTACTCAAAAAGACATTCTCAACAAAACCCACGTCTCAAAATTTTTCGAAAAAAACTGCCTCTTGGCGAAGCTATTTTTAGCTTTTGTGAAAAAATTGTTCAAACATAGTCGTGTGCACAGTCATTCTTCCAATTTTGCAATATGCAATTCTCTCAAGTCGAATTCAAGACCAAATCGGTCTTGCTTCACGATTTCTTGAAGACAACTGACACCAACTTACATCAAGTACACTCAGTAGTTGATTTGAACGCTTTGACAAGCGTAGACTGCATCACAATCCAGAATCTTAAACAATCTGGGTTACTTGAGGCAGCCTCTTTTCCCATCTCGGCACAGAGCATTGAGTTTGTGATTGCTTGTGTCAAGCATTATAACCCCGTTGCACGAGAAATTCAATCAGTAGATGGACAAATAATTTGCAGCCTCAAGCCAAGGGATGTTGAAAGATGTTTTGCTATTCCACCATGTGTGAACAACTTGATCGTGTCCATTGAAGAATGTGAAAAGAAATTTAACACACAAAAGGAACAGTGTCAGAAAAGGATGGCACAAAGGTGGCTCAAAGAGAAACGAAACAATTTGCCAAGGAATGTTGGACGTGGTGAATTCAAGTATGACTATGCAATCATGATTACTCTACTCAATTGTGTCACGGGTCAAGCAGAAGCACACAAATTTCAGCCAAGGACGTTCTACATCATGTCTTAGCTTGTCAACAACAAAGAACACTACGACTGGCCAGCACTAATCAGTGACACTCTTCACAGCCAGATGACGGGGTTCTTCAAAGCCCATGAATTCCATATGACTTCATACCTCGTATATCTTATAGCCTTTCAAGTTTAGAGGGTTGAATGTCGTTGGAACTCTGGGCGTGCAGCAAGTTCATGAGCATTTCCCACAATTAGAATTTTCACAGTTAGAACGGCACTTCAAGCGGGTAAATGACTTTTTCCTGATGCATACAGTGTGGGATCTTGACAACGAGTTACATATACGGTTTTCAACAGATACCAGATTGGCAATGGTGGATTGGGCTGATTGGTTTATCCAATTCCCCACATTCTCGTACATTCGCTAATATAGTTTCTCAAGCAGTCTAGCTATGCTACCTCGATATCCATCGGATAAGGTAGTTTTCATGGAGTTTCTACGGCAATTACATGAAGTCCACACTTTTCTACGTAACAAATGCAAGTCTACTGCCAGTTTCCCTTTTGAGTTGGGTATATACAAATGCAAGTCAACAACTGACACCAAGTTGATGAGCAATGAAATGACGAAGCTTAATCTCAAGTTTCTCATAGAAAGGCGTTCATTTGACCCTCGGGGTCTCTTGGCAGCTCCCCTTCGTAACAATTCTTCACATAAACCTACCATGGAAGATTTTTGGTTTAGTTGTGAAGATGAGTTCGAAGTGCGCAAGTGTAATTACAATAGATTTACTCTTCCTCAAATTGTTGATTTCTTATCAGAGGATCTGGAAGGTTTATCGGATGATGATGGAGAAGTCATACTTCCCACATATTTCAGAGATCATATTGACAAGCAACCACTTTGACCCATTGATTGGTATGCCAAAGAGAGCACCTCCATTGAGGAAAGGACAAGTTGGGTTGTAAAGAACAGCAGGCTATTCTTGGATAGCAAGAGGACACGAAGGGTAGTCACCCCAGTTACAGAGCCGCCATTGGTTCTCACCACACTACCTTCTACTTCCAAATGGAAACCCAAAGTGTGTAATGTCCCCATTTTAGCCATACGCTCTTTTGTGACTACTAGCCTATTCCGAAGGCCCGTAGGCTCGTTGAGGTGAAATTAGGGTTTCCTTTGTTTGGAGGTTTTTTGGCATTTCTCTGAATTTACTATTTTTAGTAAGTTCTAATTTTGGCAGTGATTCAGTTGGTCGTGCTTCAGTGAGTTTCCATTTCTGTTGGAGCAGTTGTGCAATACTGGTTTTGGTTTTTAAAGAGCATTATTTGGAGAAATTATTTATCTCAAGGCATTAATGTTATGTTTTTAAGTTGACCCCTTGGCCTAATGCATTAACTTGAAAGTTGTTTTAAAAGGTGGTCTTGAAGGGGGACGCCACATGAAGAGAATAATTAATATTTTCTAATGTTATTTTATGCCTTGAAGTTGGACGCCTTATTGTGAGGAAATAAAGTGATTTCAAATTAAAAAATATTTCAAAATGAGGTTTGGCATCCCTTTCTTGGAGGAGTTATGGAATTTGAAAAGTCACCTTCAATTCTATAAAAGAGAGAGTTTGCTACAGCTTTTCTCATCTATTGTTTATGCTACTATTATGTTGTCGAAATGACTTTATGCATTTGGCTTCGAGGGATGCTTACCTCCTAGCATTTATCCAATTTTGTGTTTGAAAGATAACACCTAGTTGGTTTTGTGGCTGCTTCTCATCCAGACTAGCAGATTGAGCTTCAAAATTGGTGAAATTTGGTGATGTTTTCAATATTCTGAGTTGTTGGTTTTTAATACAGCTGAAGATGATTTTTGTATACAGCTCCTTGATTAAATTTCATTTCATTATAGGTATTTGAGCTAACCTTTTCTTTGCCAAGGGCGATGCTAATTGCAGAAAATTGGAATTTATTATGAAGTGTGGATTTTTCTAGGAAGGTTGTACCTTTCCTAGGGCCGTACCATTTATGATCAGCTTGCATTGGGTTTCGAACTTGACGTTTGGTGAATGTTTGGCACTTACAAATTCAAGGTTGTTGGTTGCCCATCCTTCTTGAATGCTGCTCTAAATTTTGGTGAGCTTTGAAGTTGATTTGAGGTAGATATATGCATTTTGGATTGAATATAGTTGCTGGTTTTGTACATTTTTGTAGCTGGGTTTCAATATCAGATTGCTTTAAGTTCAGATTTTGGCTTGGTTTTCAGTAATTGAGAAGGTTATTATTGAGAGAGATCATCTACTTTCATTTGGCTTTAAAAATATTGTAAATCACTTGTAATTTGCAGTTGTTATTTATATTGTACAACTATTAATAGTAGTATTGTTCCAGTCATTCCTTTACTACATTTACTTGTGCTTAAATTCTCATATTTGTAACCCCTGGATGGTTTACCGCCAGTGTGGAGAAAGAACACAATAATCTCTTATTTTGTACCCACTGAAAAGTGGCGAATTCCCACTCATGAGTGGATGCCCACCGCAGCGGATGAATTAGTTTTGAATTGCAATGTTTTCCCCCCACTGATTAAGTGGTAGTGTGGAAATTCTTATGGCCGGTTCACTGCCTAATTGTAATTAGTTGTAATTCAATTTTCAGTTTGTAGCTTAGTTCCTCCGCCATATGCTATCACCTTGCCTTCTAAAGGATCTCGGTGAACATTCTTGGCATTGAGTTCATTCAGTTTGATTATCTTTTGGAAGCTAACACTAACCATTGGCGTATTGCTGGTTTGTGTGGTGAAAATATTGAGAAAAAAACTTAGGGGCATATTTCAGAGTGAAAGCGATGAACAATCCTCCAGAGGGTACAAAGGGTAGCAGAGCGTCAGGACATTTGAAGGAAAAGATGAAGGTTCCTGATGTAAATCAGCAAGAACAACAAATGGATGCAGCTAAAGCTACAATTGAATCAGTGCCAAAATTTGAAACAAAACCTCCCATTCTTCTGTCACCACCGCAGCCGTCTCCAATTCACATTGACTTGGAGCCTAATTCACCAGTTCATGACATCTCCACACCAAGTCATTCATCAAGAGTTGATGAGACTAGAACTAATCCTCCCAGTGAAGTTAGTCAAGACTCTTCGCCTTGGCTTGAGAACATCCTAGGCAGGAAAAGGAGAAAAGCTTCTTACCAATTGGACTTTGCAGAGTTTGATAATGTCTACCAAGACTCATAAGAAAAGAAATGCAAGAAGGAAGTTCACGTGGAGAAGAACGCTGACAACGAGGTGGTCATTGAAATTGCTACACCACCAATTGACAAGAACACCAATGAGGTTGAGGCCGATGACTTCACATTGGTCAAAGCCAAACTTGGTAGAAGTACACAACAAGCTGATGTAAATCTCTTTGAGGTTGCAGCAGTTAACTTGAAGGAAAGAGTGATCAAAGATGGTGAAGACAAGGCAGCCCTCAAAGCTGAAAATCAACAGTTGTGACAATACATCTCCGACTTGCTTCACGATACTTCACACGTCACCACTTTGCTCCCACAGGTGCTGGAATTACCTGCAAAACAAAATCAACTGAGTCACTTGGTTATTTATGGGAAACACCTTAGAGATTGGGTAGAAGATTTCATCACTAGGGGTTGACTCGTACTTGTAGAGTTGTACCAATTGAGGTACAATGCCCACGATCTTCACTCAGAAATTCAGGATTCAGAGCAAAGCATGGCGGAAAGGAAGCCCAGGGATGAGATCATCATTTCTCACTTGAGGATGGTGTATGATTCAATCAATGCAGAAGAAGACAAGCAGAAGCTTTTTACTTGGAGAGAATAACAAATCTCCAAAGTAAAAACATATGAAGCAATCTCTGTAGAAATGACTAAGTGCAGACAGAAGGTGGCAAGTGCTCTCAAGTTTGTAAGAACGTTTGTGTCACAAGTCCCTTGCCAGTATCAACGTGAAGATGGTGAGTTCATTGAGCTTGGTGAAGTACAGACGGGATTTCAAGACCTCATCCATAGTAGTTTCAACGGTGACCCTCTTGACTATAAGAGGAGTCAAGTTGCACCCATGTCAGTGAGATTCAACGAAGCAACTGAAAGGAGAAGGGATTTTCAAAATCAGAGTGTGGATGGCAAAGAGATGTTGTAGAGGCATCACATCATTCAGAAGAGTATCAGTTCTCCAAATAATGAGGCAGTTAACAGCTTCTTGGAAGATATGATTGCTCAAGTTGGCGACCAATGAATTGCCAGTTGAGGCATGCGGCATTCTCCAAAGGATAGAATTTTAGATCAGCAGTTAACTTGATGCCTTTTCCAAGTTAACTGGCTGTCCTCTTTTCATGCATGTCTATCTTTGGAGACACCTATTGTACAGTTGGAGTTTTCTTTAGTTTTAGATCAGTTAACCGATGTTAGTCATTCCAGTTAACTATTAGTTTACTTTGTTTAGACATAGGAATAAATCTCGCAGATTGGCAAGACTGATTGTTAACACAAGGAGATTTTAGGGTTCCCTACTCCTATGTTTGTCTATAAATAAGAGCAGCCTTGCTCATTATTTCTTAACCGTTATTGTGATAGAAAATTGCTGAGCCTTAGTGTCTACAAGCTTGATATTCAATGTATGTTCACTTTGTCCAAGTGTAATTTGGTTGATCGTAAATTGTATGCTTGTCTTCTTGCTACAATCTGCTGTCCCAAATGTGTAATTGTTGTTGGAAAGCTTTGAGGAAATAAATCTTATGCCTACCTTGCTTTGATCCAAAGTCTCAAAAAATTTTAGCGATATTGTTTTTTATAATCTTTATTTCATTCTACACCTCAAAAGTACAATGAGTCTTTGAGGGTATTTTCAAAGCGAGTTTATCGTTTTATGTTTTGCTTTTATAATCTTTATTTCAGCTTTCATCCGAAAGTACAATGAGTCTTCGAGTGTGTTCAGGAAATAGGTTTGTTTAAGCTTTGTGTTAACCAAATCATTCCCTATTTACTTCTAAATTCTCTTGCTTTGAACTTTCCCTGTTTACTTCTAAATTCTCTTCCTTTGAACTTAATCGAGAAGATTTAAACGTCATTAGTTTAGGCCTAGTTGTAGTTAAAGTTACGAAACCTGTAGTGTACCACCCCAGGTGGACACTTACAAACTAAATTTTCTGCCTTTGTTCAAATTGTTTGTTTTGGGTTTAATGATATATTGCCAAGAAAAACATGAAATAACAAAAACAATTGCCCAAGGAAATATGGATATCTATTGCATATTAAACAAATAATTGGACAATCTCCTCATATATAAAAATTCAGATCAGATCATATCAATTGTAACAAAAACATTACGGATTTAATATAAATTCAATCTTTGCATTTTAATTTCAATAAACTCATACCAGGGCTGCAAATACATAGAATGTTGGTTTGAAACTTAATTGCAGCAAATCTGGAAAATGCTGGCAGCAACAGCAAACCCTTTTATTATGCATACATGTAATTCCCACATGCCAAAGAGTGGTACTAACAACAATAAATGTAGCCACCAATGATTGTTCTCAAAATGATATACAATCTGCTCTTCAAACCCTCATGAAAACTGAAATAAATCACTTTAAATCTGCACTGTACTGTAGCAATTACCATAGCGCGAGTACTATAGCAATTACTGTTCATGGGTACTGTAGCGTAACTGTTCACGGGTACTGTAGCAGCACATCAACAACTTCAGATCTGCAAATGATTAACCTTCGAAACCCTTGTTGAAGTCTTCTAAAACTTCACCAATTAAGTTCAAATTGAACCTCTGAATGAAGCCCACAATAAGCAATAATCTCAGCTGGTTAGGCAAGTTCTACCAGGTAGACCAGCTAAGATTATTTGTTTATTGTCGATGGTAGCGAAGGGAGGACCATCATATGTGCCACTAGGTGAGCACCAATTGAGGACCACGATCTTGGATAACAACTATGCCAAGATCAATTCATTGATGGAGACAATGAGGGCATGTTGGGAGGAGTCTGGATGCAGCATGGTTATGGATGGGTGGACGGACATTAGGCATCGTCCACTCATCAATGTCATAGTTACATGCTCAGAGGGCCCATTCTTTCTTAGGGCGGTTGATTGTTCAGGGCATCGAAAAGATGCTGATTTTCAGTTTGACATCCTTCGGACAGCTATTGAGGAGATTGGGCCACAAAATGTGGTCCAAGTAGTGACAGATGCAGCACATGTGTGCAAAGCTGCAGGGAGGCTTGTTGAGGCAGCATACAGACATATTTGGTGGACTCCATGTTGTGTACATGCCATGAACAATGCACTCAAGGACATGGGGAAGATTGAGTGGATTAGAGGAGTGATCAGCAATGCAAGAGATGTGCAGGTGTATATCTGCAACCACCACACTTCACATGCAATCTTCAGGAGCTTCATGAAGGAGTTCTTGAAACCAATTGAGACCAGATAAGCATCCTATTTCATTCTTTTGGAGAGAATGCTTGAGTTGCAAGAGCCACTACAACTCATGGTTATGACACAAGAATGGAATTGGTGGGATGGGGCCAGGACAGAGCACGGGAAGAGGGTGAAGGAGATAGTGAAGAGTGATGCATTTTGGAATGATGCAAAATATATTGTCACCATCATTAAACCAATTGTCCAAGTCATCAGATATGGGGATGGGGATGCACATAACTTTGGAGAGGTGTATGAGTGCATTGATTCTATGCTTGGCCAGATGAGGGCAGTTGTGCGAGAGAAGGACCCCACTTTAGCATTCTACAATGTTTACATTCAGCCTATTATTCAATGCAGATGGGACAGCCTAAACACTCCCTTGCACATGGTTGCTTATGCATTGAATCCGAAGTGGTACATGCCTAGGCCTGGTAGAGTTACACCGATTTAGGATGATGAGGTGAAGGAAGGGTTCTTCAGGTGCATTGATAGGATGTATGATGCTGAAACTGCTGGCAACATTCGCACCGAGAGGACGAAATTTGCTACTCTTAGGGGTTATAAGGCTGCAGCAAAGGCGGACATAAGAACTATGGCACAAGAGGATCTGATTTTGTGGTGGACTTGTCATGGACCAAAATCACTGACTACCACACTAGCCATTCGTTTGTTGTCTCGGGTTTCTAGTTCTTCAGCTTTTGAGAGGAACTGGTATACTTATAACTTCATCCACTCTCTTAAGAGGAACAGACTTACCTCTAGGAGAGTAGAGAAGCTAGTGGTTGTACATAGTGCCTTGTGTATCACTGACTGTAGGACACGTGTGTACAAGGAGAGCCCAGCAACACGATGGGATGTAGAGCCAGAAGAGCCATCACAGATTGATGAGGATGAGGATGCTTCAAATTTAGGGCTGGTTGGTGTTCCTTTGGTGGATCTTGACCTTGGGGAGTCCAATGGTTCCAGTTATGAGGAGTTTGCCGACCTCCCGAGGGATGATTAGAGGCCTCCGCTTTCTTCACTACATTTTGTCATTTTGACATTTTGATTTTGTACTTGTTTTGATATCATGCTCCTCATTGTAATCATTTTTATGATTAGATATTTTTGATATCATATAATAGAAATCTTCCATTTGCCGATTCGACAATTGTAGTATTGAGTATTCTAATTTCTAATTAGTAATTAGATATTGAAAACTTCAATGTTCATTGTTCAATTTTCAAATATTTACTATTTAGCATTTCAATTTGGCATTTGCAATGTTGCTATTTAGTATTTTACTTCTTAATAGTCTTATACATCTTTTCATAACTAGCATTTTAAGTACCATATGTATAGTATATAGTATATACAACCCCCCGCCCCCCCATCCCCTCGCCGTCCCCAAATTGAGGCCCCTTTGTCCCCCGTCACGAAAACCTATCCCCCCATTCTGGCGTCCCCCCGTCCCCAACGGCGGTGTAACAAAGATTTTATATTACTTTATTATCATTAAAAAGACTTTAATGATAATAACTTCATAAATACCCATTATTTGACCAAGCCAACTGAGCAAGGAGATTGATACTACAAACCCATCACATTCAGGTGCCTTACTAAATATAGCAATACTGACTCCACTGAAATGGTGCCTTACTATAAATAGTAAGTGTGAAGAACTGAGTCAAGTGAAGGCCAAACCTGAACCCAAATGCACCCTGAAGAAGAAAATACACCCTGATAACTACCAAGAAGGACCCTCTAACCAACTTCATTAGCCTACGAGGGTCAAATGATAGGCTAATCCTCCAAACTCGGATGCTTGCGAAAATGGGGGCATTACAAAACCAGAGAAAACCTCAGTTGCAACACAAAGAGTTTTAAAACCTTTTGCTCTCAACTGAGATAAAAGGATAGGAAATTAGTTTAAATATTCTTTTTACGCATAATTAGCAAAAGAGGGAGCTTCCCCTCCTAATTTGAAGAGCAGTCTAACTATGCATAGTTGTTTGTTTCCAATCCGCACTCCAGAGGTGTGAATTGAAACACCAACAGTTCCTTAAGATCAATCCTAGTGGTTCCGCTATTTTTGCTTCAATTTGGAAAGCATGAGAGGTGGTTACAAGTTATATCAGAGGGCAAGATGCCTTCTCTACTGATAATGGTTCTTTTCGTGCTTTTGGATCTATTTGGTGGAACTTAAAGAGGGAGGATAATGATGAAGAGTCATAGACAAGTATCGAGTGCCTACTAAAAGGCAGCCAATCCTAGAAACTCCACACAAAAAGCCCATTCACAAATGCTATTAAAGTAATATTGTTATATTTAGCATATAATGGTCATCTTGGTTAGTTTAGTTTGTTTTCAATTAGTTTTAGCAACTTTCTTTTATTTCTTTTGTTATCGATTGTTTCTGATTTAGAAACATCGTTTGTAATTTCTTATTTAAGGAGTATTCCTCTCCTTTTTCATTCAATCAACTACCATTTTGTAATGTCCCCAATTTCGTGAGCATCAGAGTTCGAAGGATTAGCCTATCATTTGACCCTTGTAGGCTAGTGTGGTGGATTAGAGGGTCCAGTTTGGGCGTTATGGAGCTCTTCAGGTGGCAGTTGTAAGTGTTTATCTCTCCAGATCCTTCATATGTTATGAGGCATTGATATTCAAGGGTTTTGGTTCCACTTTGACGGACCTTACTATTTTTAGTAAGGCAGTTGGATGCGTAGTGGATGCAATGGGTTACCTCGTAGAGCAGACGGAATTGAATTATATGCATTATTGTGGAAGCTATGGAATTTTTATTATTATTAAACTTGTACTTTAATAATAATAATTAATTAATTAAAAAGTGCACATCATTTAAATATTTAATTGACTTTATTATGAGGGGGTTATTTAATGAATTATGAAGTCAACTATTTAAAGTGCATTTAAGTTATATTGGGGGCCCACTTTAAGAGATGATATATTAAATGCTTTTAAAGTATACTTTATTATAAGTGATAAAAGTGTTATTTAAAGGGAGATATAAGTGTTTAATAAAGTATACTTTATATTGTGCACCAAATGGAGGGGAAAAGTAAATGAAATTAAAGTGAAATTAAATGAGATGAAGTCAAATGTGAATTAAACATTATAAAAGGGCATTTGGATTTCATTTCATTCATTCTAGAATCATTCAACACTTGTCTTTTCTAAAGAAGTTTTGGCTTTGAGGAAGAAACCTAGGGTTTCGCAATAAATTCAATCTTGGAGAACGTAACCTCTCTTTGATTGTGTTGGTGGCTTCATACGGAGATCACAGTTGAGCCTTATTGGAGATTTGAGATTTCAGTTGATGTTCCTTTTTGCAAAGTTTGATGGATAATCAGTATTTTGCAGTTTTGGGGTGATTTCAGTGGGTTTCCATCAATTTTGTGTTGCTGGATTTAGTATTGCTGAATCAGAGTTTCATTCACAGTAGAGAATCGGAGAACTTTTTTGTTCTAGGTATTTGACCATTCCATTCCTCACCCCAGGGCACCCCTATACCTACATTTTTGTGGGTTTTGGTGAAGTTTTCAATTTTATACATCAAATCGCCCTATTTGAGAAGTGTGCCACTCCTGGCACATGCACTGGGATGCATGCATAAATTAATCTACCATTTTCAGCAGGGTTTCAATGTTGGATGTTGGTCGCCTAGGCCAAAGGAGACATTTGCATTTGTCTTGGCATCATTTGGAGACTCAATGTGGATTTGGTGAGCAATTTAGTGGTTCCCAGCACTTGACCTCACAGGCTGAAAATTATATCAGATTGGCTGCCAGCGTTTCCAAATTTCAGTATATTTATTGTCTTCAATAATCGGATATGCTTTCTATGTAAAAAGACAATAAAGACAATCATATTAGAATATACATATTGTATTTGCAAGCCAAAATAAATCTGATTTTGAAATAAATGAAATAAGGGTTTTCTTTCAGCAGTAGTGCAAAATGCAATAGTTATCATTACTTCCATCTTGTGAGTTCATATATGTATTTGTATTGCTTAAGTTTCCATGCATCTTTACTAAAAAATTACAAAAAAATCAAATATCATTTGGAACCGAATTCAAAATACACCAATTGCATAGCATTCAGTATTTGGAGAACAATAGGGTTCTTACACATTTCATGGTATCAGAGCAGAGGCAATATTTTGGTGAATTTTTGTAATTAAATTCGTGGCTTTTTTACCTGAAAATTTTTGAAAAATCTTTTTAGAAGTTTTTGTTCGATTTTTTAATAAAAATCATGGGTTAAAAATTGTGGGTTTTGTGCTATGAAAAATCGCGCCATTTATTTTTCTACAAATTGCAACCTGTTTGTATGCAACTAGTTCTTGCACGACCTAGGCGAGTTTCTGCACGTGTTTCCCTTTTTCCCGCACAACTTCTAATAACCGTGTCTGGGCATTTTTGGCAATGAGTCTATTCTTTGCAAGATTTTTGAAGCATTATGCGCATGCAATTTCTAGCACTACAAAATCATGAGCTTGGCACTAAAGAAAATCGTGAGTTGTGTCTAAATTTTTTTTTATGACTTTTTGCAAACAAAAATCACGTCTAGGTGTTTTCTTCATTGCATGACTTGATTCCATAGTTTTTCTGACAATTTTCTTTCCTAAGAAGTAAAAAAAAATCATGCCTGTTCTACTAAAAATCGTGGGTCTATCATAATTTCAGAAGCTTGGTTTTTGACAACTTCTTTGGAAAATCGTGCCTCTTGCACCTAGGGTTTCATACCTAGGTGTTTTAAATTTTGCAAAAAAAATCGATTTTTGGATAAAATTGTGGGTTTTCCACTCTGATTATTGACAATTTTTTAAAATACCATGGAATTCGTGACAGCTAATCGCCTAGGGATTTGTGTCAAATCGCCTAGGGCTTGACTGATTTTTCACAAAAGAATCAGATTTTTTACAATAAAAACAAAATTTTTGAAGTTTGACTTCCTCGTTTTTTGTGCCTTTGAAAAACAAGAGGGATGGCGTCTTTGACCAACATCATGTTGGAAAGCAGCTAGAGATTCAATGGTAAAAATTACAATACCTGGAAACAAAGGATGCTCACCATTTTTTAGTCTCAATGTCTCGATTTGATTGTTCTAGTTACATTTGCTCACCCTACAACTACAGGCAAAGACTAGGACAAGTTCGATGACCGTAATTGTGAAGCGGTTATGCTGTTCAAATTATCTATCATCGATGAGATGCTTCCAGAAGTACCATCTGACAAGACTATTGCAGAGATCTGGGCAGACTTTAAGGATATGTACGAGACCTCAAACAAGGGTAGAGCATTCTTCCTTAAAAATATGTTGTTCTCCATTATGATGGATGACAAGATGTCTTTGCAAGATCATCTCATGAAGATCAAAGACATTCGCGATCAACTTGAGGCCATTGGTCGCAAGATGGAAGAAGAGGATATGGTGGTTATCACACTGAAAAGCTTACCACGATCCTATGAGCTCTTCATCAAAACTCTCAAAATTACCTCCAATGTTGACCTGAAGTTTGATGATTTGTGCAATATGCTCTTGCAGCAGGACAGGTGGAAGAAGCAGTTTGGGAGCAGCAATGAGACACTTTGTGTGGAATAGGGTTTTACTGCCAAAGACAAAGGCAAAGGCAAGTCCTCTCAACAAAAAGGACAAAGCCAATCTGAGGATAGCTCCAAGAAGAATATCACATGTCATTATTGTGGTAAGCTTGGCCACATGAAGAAACACTACAAGAAGCGATTGGCTGATCAAAAATCTAACCAAGGAGGGTCTCAGCAAAAGGCCCATGTTGAAGAGCATTCTGAGCAGAAGGAGTATGCCTTCTCTGCATTCATGCCCAAAAGACTAGCAAATCATGTCAAATCTTATGCATGGTATATTGATTCTGGAGCACCTCGACATTTTACACACAGGAGAGATTGGTTCACAGAGTATAAGGCTTGCTCCAATTCTGTGATCTTTGGTGGTGGTGAAGAGTATACAGTTGTCAGTAAAGGCAACATTCAGATTACATATGATGGGAGAAATCTCATATTTCTCAAAGTATACTATGTTCTAGGCATGGAGCTCAATTTGCTCTCAATGAGTCAGATTATGTGACACTGTCTGAAGTTGGATATCATCTTCAATTCACATAGGGGCCACATTGTTGACAAGGAGTCCAAAAAACGGTTGCTGTTAGGCTCGAAGATCATGGCTTATATAGGCTGGTTGATACTGGAGAGTCTCAAGAGCATGCAATGGCTGCGAAGCGTTTATCCATTAGCACTCTTTGGCATCAATGGTATGGGCATCTCAACCTAGCATACCTCTCTCAGTTGGCTCGAGAGAATTTAGTATAAGGCTTACTTGAGATTCAACAACATACACATGGTGTATGCGGAGCTTGCCACATAGGGAAGCAGCATTGAACTCTATTTTCAGACAAACGAGCTTGGAGAGCATCCAAGGTCCTTCAACTGGTTCGTGCAGATGTTTGTTGACCAATGAATACTGCATCGGTCATTGGTGCCAGGTATTTTCTATCATTTTTTGATGATTTTAATAGGAGAATGTGGGTGTTTTTCCTCAAAGCAAAAGCAGATGTGTTTAATGAATTCTAGAAGTTTAAAGCATCAGAAGAAAAAGAGTCAAGATGTCCAATCATCACTCTTCGGTCAAATAATGGGGGTAAGTTTTATTCCAACTTTTGTGCTAAACACGATATCAAGCATCAGCTTACCACACCCTATACTCCTCAGCAAAATGGAATTGTTGAGTGGAGAAACCATACTATTACGGAAATGACTCGTTGTATGTAGGAGAACAAAAATGTTCCAAAAGAAATTTTGGGCTAAAGCGGTGTATATTGTTGTATACCTTCTTAGTAGGTCTCCCACACGAGTTGTTAAGAGGATGACTCCAGACGAAGCATGGTATGGAAGTAAACCAAGAATCAGCCATCTTAGGATTTTTGGTTCTACTACATATGTTTGGATTCCAAATGCAAAGAGACCAAGCTGGATTCCAAAAGCTAGAAGATGATGCTTACATGATATTGTGACAGTCATAAGACTTATCAGCCGATTGATGTGGACACTGATTGTCTAACCTTTAGCAAGGATGTTGTTTTTGATGAAGGTAGGCCCTTTCAGCTATCTTCTCCCATCAAGAGTCCTGAGGATCAGCCCCTAAAGACAAAAGATTTGAGTGTTAAGCTTCCATTAGTTCCACCTAAAGGGAGGGATTCTGTTGATTCCGAACTTGTGGAATCTCCATGGCACAACCCTATACCAGCAGATTTCCCTCAAGACAACCTAGACCAGCATCCAGACGATTTCATTCCAAGAAGCCCAAGTCATGATGATCATCTTGATTTGGAAGAAGATGCATCTACTCTCCAACCTAAGTGGTGGGAGAAGCTCATTGGTGATGTCCAAGATGGACTTGTTGAGGATAGATCATCTAGAGGCACGAGCAAGCGAAATACAGTGAATTTTGCTCTTATGGCCAACATTCAGAGTGTTTATGAGCCCCAAGACTATTCAGATGCGAAAGGTAAACCTGAATGGGAAAAGGCTATGGAATCTGAACATCATAGTCTTTTGAAGAACAATACTTGGGTTTAGTCAAATCTTCCACCAGGGAAGAAACCCATTGGCCACAAAAGGGTCTACAAAGTGAAATACAAAGCTAATGGAACACTTGATAAATACAAACCTCGGTTGGTGGCTAAAGGGTTCTTGCAGAGAGAGGGCATTGACTATGAGGAGACCTTTGCTCCTACAAGAAAGATGAGCACCACTTGGCTTGTCCTAGCCATTGCAGCACGGTTTGGCTAGAAGGTCCATCAAATGAACATGAAGAGTTCCTTCCTCAATGGAGATTTTGTAATTGATCAACCCCGAAATTTGTTTTTTTGTTTTCTCCCTGAGTTTGCAGTTGGCTGTCTGTGTATTTTTTTAATGTCTTTTTTCGCAATACTTTTCATATGATAGACATGTTCAATGAAGTACACAAACAGAGTATAACGAGAGAATTTTCTTTGCTAAAAAGCACACTTAACAAAGCTATTACAGCCTGATTTTTAACGGATCAGATTACAGTCATTAAAGAACATTTTCAGTCACCAAATAAAATGTTTGTAAACAGAAAATAGCTTCAGACCTGGAAATAATGCCTCCCAAACTGCAGATAATTGAATCCCTCCTGAGTACTCCTTTCACCAATGAGAAGAGCACACAACAATAAGCCAGCTTGCATTGGATTCTCCTCCAACAACTACAGGGATGATTCCCACCAGTCAATGTACGGAAGATTTCTGCTCTTACAGCTCAGTTCGAACTTGTAAACAGCTCCTTAACAGCAGATTGAAACTCTACCAATGCACTGGATGAAGGGTTCCTAACTTGTTCCACAGTTGGACCAAGGAAGTCCTTCCTAAGGCTCCCCAAAAGACTTAAAAACACCTCCAAAAAGCTGTCCAGCTTAAGTTCAAACTCCTAGAATAGGGCACCTTGCTGCAAGGGCGATTCTGCCCTAGAAAATCAGTTCCTTCATCAAATAAAACATGCCAATACTCATTTTAATCACCATGAGAAAAGGAGTCTTTTCAAACAATACCCAAAATGATTAAAAAATCCTTCTTGGAGTTCTGAGCAGAAATATGAGTTCAGGCCCTGAATTTTAATACCCAGAAAATAATAAAATCTCTACCAAAATGAGTTTGATCTTCACCAAAATCAAAACCAAGAATTAGCAAACCAAACCAACAATCTTTCTTCAAAATATCGTTGAAAATCTTCATCCAAAACTCTGTAACCTGCAACTTGAAAGCACAAATGAAGCCTCTAAATGAGACCTCCAATAACCCTCCTGATGTCTCTCAAACACACGGAGAGTGTGATCTATAGAGGTTTTCGTCCCTACAAACCCTTGTTTCCTCCAAAGCCAAGCTTCTAGAGAAAGACCTGTTCAAGTCGTAATCCCAGCCTGTAAAAATGAGCCTCAAAAAGACCTTTTATCTTATTTTCTCCAGCAACCCAAAAAAACCCACTTTACAAAAGCCTTTTGATTTAATTTAATTTTTAATCCTCTCTTCAACTTGCACGCCCAAATAGGTGACATTTAAATTAATATTTTACTTTAACATTAGCCATTTAAATAAAAATAACTTCTTTTTCCACTTAGGTGCCCATCCCCCTTTTTGCAATATTAAATATTTTTAAAGCTCTTTAAAATGACTTTAAGTCATTGAACTAGGCGCCATGGTACAAAAAGGTTCCCCTTTATGACCCTCAACAGCATAATATAAAGTTACTTTATTAGAGCTCCTTTTCGAAACATTATTCAAATTTTTGAATGATTCAACCTTAGTAACCTTGTATTCACTGAGTTTGTGCTGCTGGGACCATCCTGACCAAGACCAGTCAACCCTAATTGACTTAATATTTTTAGTAAGTCCTAAAACTAGTAAAAAATGCCCTGAAGCTTGAACTGAAGAGAAAATTGAGGCGCTCGAGATGGCTCTCTAAAGACCGAAACCCCGCACTAGAACCCTTGCTAAAAATAGCACTTACTAAAAATAGTAAGTGTGCTTGAATCAACCCAACTAAAAAGGGACATCAAAAAAATGGGGACATTACAGTCTGCCCTTCCCAAAGATTGCTTGTCCTCAAACAACGCCAGTAAAATCTACAATCCACATCCAAATCCATGTCGAAACCTGAAATGATTCCCAGGTCCCAAATAATTTTGGGTGTTTTGTAGCTCCAATGGCTCAACTCCCTATCCTGTAAGGCCTCAACACATGAAGCCTCAACACATGAAGCCTCCTGAAAGTCGCCTGCAAGCAGAAAGATGAGACACCACTAAAACTCGATCAATTCCTCAAAAATAAGTCTCTCCAAAGAACCAAACAGAGGTGCCACCGGAGTAAACTCTAGAAAATCAACACAAGCTCCCTCATCCCAAACAGTCGCTGCACTAGAACTCAATGTGATCCGCGAATTCCAAGTGAGTCTCAGAAAAATGACACTATGCTGAAGTTGTGCCACTCTAATCGCAACTAGCAAACCAACATGCTCAAACTACACCCATCTCTCATGTAACCCAAGAAAGTAATCATCATCAACAACAACTTTGCAATCTACCAACCAGGGAATCCCTCTATGGTTGCCAACTGAAATCATAACATTGACACTTGACCTCCAAGTGTCAAAGGGAGAGTTCCAAACACAGCAATGCTCCAAAACCATTGCAAACAATGTGTCACCAACCAAAACAACGCACACCATCACCATGTAGTGTTTGTAGTGACCGCCACTTACCAAAGAGGAGGGAAACAAATAAATAAATTGTATTCGGAAGAACACTCATAACCAACTGCCCCATAGCCTGCTTGTTAGTTTTATGATCAGATGTAATGCACAGAAAATTAACTCAAAAATCAATCACAATAACACAGCAGATACCCTGGGAAAACCCTCCTCTTGAGGGAGAAAAACCCAGCAACAAATATAACTCTTATATATTGAATGTCAACACAAATTGACTCCTTTACAAGACGCCGATATGAAGGCCAAATATAAGCACCACAACCTGATGCAACACAGATACAAGCAGAAGTAATTGCTGATTATAGACTCAGCCTTCAATGAATATAACAATCTGTTCTTCTACAAGATTCGCACCAAGAATATTGAGCTATCTTGAACAATGAATGAGAGCACCTCTCTTAGATGCAAAATACAGAATAATATGTTTCCTTTGAAGTCGATCTGCTGCTACAGAATTACAATCTGCTGTAAGTGTCTACTGTTATGGAACTCACCCTTCTACAAAAACAATGATCTGCTCTTTAAACAAATTCGCACTTGAGAAAACTCCACTTGATGAACTATATTTGATGATGAATGATAGAACATATTGAATATATATACAAATGGAAGGGAAGAGATGCATCCCCTTGATCCTCCAAGTCGGCCTTCAACAAGGAGATATATTTCCAAATAATCGCGTCTCTTCATGAGGTCGGCCAAATATAATAACAAATATCAATCTCCTCTTAATGAAATCACATCCATATAATATATAATGTCAGCTTTAGGGAGATCGCGCCTTCATAACAAATCATGCCTCTCTAATAAATAAATATTAATCACCATTAATAAATGACGTAACCATTCATGAAGATCAATCTTCATGATTAAATAGCCGATAGGCTACAATTTAATTGTTCTCTTTATTCGATCTGGGCTGGAAGGATTGAGCCCGAAGCTGCTAAACATCAACACTCCCTCTCAGCTAGGGAGAAATGCTTCCAACTGCATAAGACACATCACCTCATCGTGATGCCAACCACAATGGCTACAACCATATGTGGAAATAAAACGATATCACCTCATCGTGATATCAACCATAATGGCTACAACCATGTATGGTATGTACAAGTGTTCATCACTTGCGTGATGTTGTCACCTCAACATGACACCATGGCTCTCCCAGAGGGTGGAACAAGGGCTTTCACCTCAAACTTCTCTTGCAGAGAAGAATGCATTAACAAGGGATTTCACCTCGAACTTCTTTCACAGAGAAGAACTCATTAACAAGGGATTTCACCTCGAAATTCTCTCACAGAGAAGAACTCATTAAAGAGGATCACTGATACTGAGACTCCTTCTTAGTTAGGGTTGTATTCTCCACCATACCAAGCTTATCTCGAAAGTACACAAACTTTATCCTGGAGAGAGGCTTGGTGAGAATGTCTATCATCTGCTCATCAGTGCTGATATACCTCAACTGTATAGCTTTCCTCAATACCATATCTCTGATATAATGGTATTTGATCTCAACATGCTTGGTTTTGTCATGAAACAAAGGATTGACAAAAAGCTTCACACAACTCTAGTTATCACAATGAATGATAGTAGGCTCCATTAATTGTCCAAGCAATCCTGGAAGGAGCTTTCGAAGCCTCATTGCTTCTCGAGCTGCCACACAAGTTGTAATATACTCGGCCTCAGTTGTACTCAGTGCCACTGAAGATTACTTCCTGCTACACCAGGATATCATTGCAGATCCCAACCTGAGGAATATCTCGAGCCATATCCAACTGTGCCACGCAAGTATCTCAGGATATGCTTCGCTGCAACTAGATGTATTTGCCTTGGTTCACACATGAACTAAGTGCACTCACTGCATAGCAAATATTTGGTCTAGTATTGACTAGATACATCAACAATCCAATCAACTGTACATATAAAGGATTCACCAGATCTGAACTAGCTACAGCCTCCTTAATCATCTTCTTCAGGTTCAGTAGACTCCCTCTGAATCTTTAAGCACATGCATCAACCTTCTGACCTCATCGTCCAAGATTGCCTCCAACGCTTGCCTTAGATAAATGTTTTCTAGCGCACACCTTTGGTACTACAGAGAGTTCAGGATTGTCCTCCTCAACCTCATCCTAGATCATACTATTCTGAATATGTTTGCGGGGCTACCAATGTCAAATCCAGGTGACTGTCTTGAGCAATTCTGATCTCAGCAACTGAAAGGATCCTCTAAGGAGTTAGCACCTAGCCTTGCAATACAGTAATCTTCACTTCTTCTCAATGAGTTACAAAACTCCCTCTTCATCCCTGCTTCAAAGATTGCAAAGAAGACTTCTGGAAGTGAACTCCTTCTAGCCACCAACTCAATCCCATGACTGCAAGTTGTGACTTCACGCTTGATCATTTCTTTGGTCGGCATGACTTCCTCACAAGATGCCTCAAGCTTTTCATCACTAAACAATCTCTCATCACCTTCTTGCTCCTCGATCCATACTGGAAGCGATTTAGAGAGAGATTATTAATAGTTTATAACTATCCAAGGAAATATCAAGGCTAGAATAGCATGAATACATAAGAATTTATGAACAATATTAAAACATCAATAAATAAAACCTAAAGAGAAATATATCAAAAGATCAGAATGAAGGGATAAAGAAACTTATCTTTATTCAATTTTGATATAACTCTTTCTTCCATCTTTTACTCTTCTCGAGAGTGCCAACCTCAGCACAACAAAAAGACAATCTGCACAACTACAGATTTCTTGAATGCATTATGCAATTAGCATGTAGAACCAACTCTCTCCAAGAGTTCAAGGCTCTATCACAGTTCATGCATTAGAGAATGATATCTATGTGACCAACTAATCACCATCGAAATTGCAATTCTCTTTTTATTTTAGAGTCACACTCAGAAATCTTCACAACCAGCATGAAAATAACTTGCAATAAATGAAATTTTCAAAGGATCTTATGCTAGTGAATACAATTTAAGAGAAACCACCATCTCTCTTTACTAATTACAAGATTCAACTAAATGATATAACTCATCAAACAAAGAATACTTATCTCTTTAAATATTCTAATGGATGCAAATACTGGACGCAGTAAGATACGTTGCTCTTGCGCACAGATCAGCACACAACCTTCACGGCTTGAACACAGGCCCACGGCTTAGAATAGAAATTCCCTAGAATCCTTCTGAGGAGAGATCTCATCCACATCCACAAATGAAGCATTATGATTAGGCCTGGTGGGGCAATCCTTTGCATAGTGACCAAACTTGTCACAACGAAAACATTGGACTTTGGAGAGGTCCCACTTCTTCTTGAATGCAGGAGCACCATCAGCTCCTTTATCTCTATTCCTCTTGAAATATCCTTTCTTTCCACCTTTCCCTTTCTTCTTCGAGGATTGAGTGGAAAGAACATGAATGTCTTCATTTGTAGAGTTTTGACCAATACCCCTCGCAGCCAACCTAGACTCTTCTTGAATACAATCTGCCCTCAACCGATCAAACTTGGGAAGTTTCGATCTTGCACTGATTCCTTGCATGTAAGACTCCCAAGATGAAGGAAGACCATTAAGGGCAAGCATGGTCAAATCCTTGACATCAACAAAATGACCAATAGAAGAGAGTTGATCTCTCAATTCGGAAATCTTCATGAAGTAAGCGATGACAGATTCTCCTTCCGCCATCTTAACATGATGAAGTTGTTGCTTTAATGCAAGTGTCCGGCTTGTGTTGTTGATTTCGTACATTTCCTCCAAAGTTTTAAACATCTCTCTTGCTATCTTTAACTTGGAGACAATAGGAACAATATGATCCTTCACGGAATCAACTAACATCTTCTTCGCCTTGATATCTTTCTTCTTCCACTGAACCTTCTCTTCCTCATCAATATGTTTGGGGACTTTGCTCTCCACAAACTTGACCAATTCACTTTCTTCCAAGATGAGCATAATTTTGAATCTCCAAGATGTGAAATTAGATGCTCCCTCAAGTCTATCCTCAAGCATAACGATGAGATAGAAGAAAATAACGATGAGAAAGAGAGTAAAGAGTATCGCTAAAATAACAATCTGATCAAGATCTTCTTCACACCCGCTCTGATACCATGTTAGTTTTATGATCAGATGTAATGCACAGAAAATTTATTAAAAAATCAATCACAATAACACAGCAGATACCCTGGGAAAACCCTCCTCTTGAGGGAGAAAAACCCAGCAACAAATATAACTCTTATATATTGAATGTCAACACAAATTGACTCCTTTACAAGACGCCGATATGAAGGCCAAATATAAGCACCACAACCTGATGCAACACAGATACAAGCAGAAGTAATTGCTGATTATAGACTCAGCCTTCAATGAATATAACAATCTGTTCTTCTACAGGATTCGCACCAAGAATATTGAGCTATCTTGAACAATGCATGAGAGCACCTCTCTTAGATGCAAAATACAGAATAATATGTTTCCCCTTGAAGTCAATCTGCTGTAAGTGTCTGCTGTTATGGAACTCAGCCTTCTACAGAAACAATGATCTACTCTTTAAATAAATTCGCACTTGAGAAAACTCCACTTGATGAACTATATTTGATGATGAATGATAGAACATTTTGAATATATATATACAAATGGAAGGGAAGAGATGCATCCCCTTGATCCTCCAAGTCGGCCTTCAACAAGGAGATATATTTCCAAATAATCGCATCTCTTCATGAGCTCGGCCAAATATAATAACAAATATCAATCTCCTCTTAATGAAATCACATCCATATAATATATAATGTCGGCTTTAGGGAGATCGCGCCTTCATAACAAATCATGCCTCTCTAATAAATAAATATTAATCATCATTAATAAATGACGTAACCATTCATGAAAATCAATCTTAAAAATTAAATAGCCGATAGGCTACAATTTAATTGATCTCTTTATTCAATTTGGGCTGGAAGGATTGAGCCCGAAGCTGCTAAACATCAACACTGCCAAGGCTTGACAACCATCCGCTTATGGAAAGATGTCTCCGTAACCAACATGAAAATGTAAGGGCAGCAATAATCAATCTGAAAACCTACAGAAAATATAGGAGATATGAATATGGTAGAAACTAAAGAGACATCTCCTATGATCAAATCATTTTTACCAACCAGCCACAACCATGAAGTATTCAACTGCATGTCTGATGAAGTCATCCAACTCGTTTTTAGCCCAAGAACTGATGTCAACCATAGGCGGGTCATAAGGCTGATAGTAGTACTAACACTGGGATTTTTCCCACCAGTAGCATCCTCAACGTATCTCCTCAATGTGTCACATAGAGTCATACCAGCAAATGCAAATTCCTCCACTCTTCTCGCTAAAAGGAAAACAATCCTTTGCAAGAGTTCAACAAGCTCATCACCAAAGGACCCCATAGATCTAACATGCCGCCATTGTACTATTTTGATACAATCATCAAGACTTGCGAAACCTCTCATTGTTCCAACTCCAAGGATTTCTAAAAGATGACCCAAAGCATGCAAAAGTTCACTGTCCTGAACAATCACCAAGAGTAAGCTACCAATGTTCACAACACAAACCCTCAAAAGATGAACTCTTTCAGAATGGAAGATCTGTAGTAAACAAATAGCCCTGTTGCTCAAAATTGAAATCGACAAAATACAATCTGAATTTGTTGCTCTACACAGAGGACACCAGCAGTACCAAGGAATTTTCCAAGTATAGGCATGTGTGTTACACATTGTGTTGTACCGAATCAACTCAAAGGTGCTACCAAAACACCTCCAAGCAATCACCAACTGGAAATCCTCACTACCTTCACAAAGAATAGAATGCCAACTCCCCAAAACGAGAGCAACCCATGAAATGATGTGACTGACTTGCAACCAAACAGCAAGCTCCAAACTAAAAAACTGATCTATTATTTGCCAAGGAATATTCCTAAGACTGGCCATACTATCAATGCTCCAATCTCTGCTTAAAATCTCTCTCCAATCCATTTGTAATTTGTAAATAATCAAATGGATTTGCAAAATGGCCGGTAAGAAATGGATTCCCATTATCAATTCTGAAATTTAGATCATCATCCCTCCAACACTCACTCCAACCATCCGCAATGAGCTCCATCATTTCTTGTTGAGAATCCAAGGCATGGATACCCAGCCAAGAATGATTTCTAACATTCCTAGAAAGGTGCACAACATAATTCCAAGTGCCTTCCCCAACAAAATACACATCATGGAATTTTGTGACTCTCTTGTTAATCCCTTGTAGCCTATCCATGAAAGCATCCAAAACTGAAGTGGAAGGAGCATTAGTAATCTTCAAATCCAATCCCAATGAAACATTAGTATGATATATAACATCACTCAATGCAAAGGATGAATTGTCAAGTATGTTGATGTCATATTTATGTCCTCCTTTCCCAAAATGCGCATAAGAAACAAGCTGGAAACTACCTTTACTTAGTGCTGTTCTGAAATTTTCAGCAAGTTCAACAAGTTTTGGAATCCTTTCAAAATCTAAAATGTTGAAGTCTCCAAGAATCAATACATCCCATGAAGAATCTGTGTGTCCTAATGTCATAACACTCCTTACGAACTCCCCATCTGTCTCCTCGTTTGCATATCTCATATCCGGTGGTCTCCCAGGAGAATAACCAATCATCTCATAATGTGAACTCAAATTATTAGCAGGCTGAAAATCATACTCCAACTCAAGTTCTGAATCTTCTCCTGGATCCCATACCTTACTATTTTCAACAAGTACATCACAACAACCAAGAGTTGTTCCATCATCCAACTCAAAAAGTGGATTTTCATATGTATTCTCTACACCCACCTCAAACAATGGGTTATCATTGAACACCACAAATTGATTCTTCCAATCATGTTTATGCAAATCAAGAGAACTGCTGTTATGATGAATATCAAAATCAGAACAGTTATATCTTTCATCAATGACTCCAAGGCTGTCCCAAGTCTCCTGTGCATCCTCATTATCATTTTCAGTGGTATATTGTGGATCCAAATCATCCAGGTTCCTAATCTTCTGCTCAAAGTCAGCCCTATGCCAAGATAAATCAGATTTTGTTTCAAGATCTTCATCACAATCATCAATACTATCCTCCATACTTGCATTATGGTCATCATCACAATCAAAATGAAATTCATCTTGTGTAGAATCTTCATCATTCTGAGGTGCCAACACACTTGAATCCCATGTGTCAAAAGGTTGATTGCTTCGTTCAGAAATAAAGCGCTTGATGTCCTCCTCATGAGTGGTTCCCTCTGTGAGTGGGTCACTCCCAAACTCACTAGTATTGATGTCTTCATAAACACTCCTCTCCAAAGGTTGTGTATGATCATCCCACCTATATTTATTTGAACCATCATCACTGGAAATATCTGAACTTAATTCCATGGCTGCTATTTTGTCTTTCCCTTCATGCACAAACTCATCCACAGTAATTGCATGCCTATCCAAACAGTTTTTCTGAAACTTCGTCACATTGTCTTTATCTACCAAGGCACTATCTCCATTCAAATGATTTGCTATTAAACTATTTTCATTTTCTTGCTTCTCACTGTTCCTTGCATTAGAAAAATCTTTTTCAGAATTTTTCTTATCATCAAAAAGAGACTTTACCCATTCAGGATGTTCATGCACTTCCTTACACGACTGTTTTAAAGTCTCGCCATAATCTTGCCAAAACTCGATTTATCTTTGATAACTTTGCTTCACTTCTATCAGCGCTTCTCGTAATTGCTCCTCAAAAGTCTTCATCTTCAGAATGGACCCTTCAAGATGGCAAGATACACTGCTCTGTGTTGTGACCTATTTCACACATCGCCCCATTGCAAATGGGGACCCTAGTAGTTTGCTTTTTAGGGCTTTGCCGTTGCACTTCAGTTTCATTTGATCTCTGTTTGGGGGTTTAGAGTTTGAGTTTTTGTATGGTCACCCGAGTCAAGCGAAGAATTTGAGCCTGAATCATTGTGCAAACATCATCACAATACTTAGGAGGCCCGAAGGACGAAGATCGACTGTCGTTTCAGTCAATTCTGACATCTCCTACTTTTTGGGGATTTCCCCTCCGGACCCCCTATTTTTTAGTGACTTCATTTTTGGCATTTTTGGCCCATGTTGGACTTCCTATTTTATAGGGGCTATTTTTGGAAAGTTACTATTTTTGGAAAATTTCTATTTTTGGCAAGGTTTCCATCTTTAGAAAGTGCCCAGATTTCAAAAAATCAGTCAGAAGTCTCAAAAAACCAATGGAAAATCACGAAAATCAATAAAAAGGAATGAGAAATGGGCACATGGCGAAATAACCAGCATGGAATTCATGACAAAATTTGCCTAAGATAGCACAAGCCAAGGTAAAGTCTGCCATAAAGATGATGGCACAAACATATGGAAAGTCCGCCCAGCATAGGAGACAATGGCATGGACTCATGGAAAGTCCGCCCAGCATAGGAGATACATGGCATGGACTCATGGAAAGTCCGCCCAGCTCACAAGGTAATGGCATAAGTATGAGTGAAGTCCGCTCCAAGCAATGTGGAATGGTTTGATCTTAAGCCAAGTCCGCCATATGGAAAGAAAAGTGGCTTGGGCATGAACAAAGTCCGCCCCAAGTAAAATGATGTATGGCTTGAGCAATAGGAAAGTCTGCCATATGAAATGACTCAAACATAAGACAAGTCCACCCAGCAGCATAAGAAAGGATGGCATAAGATGAAGGTAAGTCCGCCCTATGAAGATGGCTTGACAATGAGCCAAGTCCGCCTAGCACAACAAAGACATGGCTTGACAATGAGTGAAGTCCGCCCTTAGTAAAATGTGAATGGCTCAACTAATAGCAAAGTTCGCCCATGGAAAGAGTGGAATAAGAAAGAGCCAAGTCCGCCCAGCATGAAAGAAAGATGGCTTGACACTAAGGCAAGTCCGCCCTATGCCTTGGCAAAATGGAAAGAATGACTAGCAAGTCCGCCATACCTGAGGAAAATGGAGAAAATCGAAATTTTGGCTAAGTCCAAACATTGGAGCATTAAAATGTTAAATGATATGCCTAGAAAATGAAAAAATTCGCCAAAGACATAAGGAGTCATGAAAAATTATGGCACAAATAAAATGGAAGAAAAAGATTTGTCTAAGGCAAAGGCAAGAAAATAACTTAGAAAAATCAAATTCGCCTTAGATAAAAAATAATAATAAAAATGCCATAATAATTGAAATAAACGGGTTGGAAAATGACACATGAAAATAATTATTTTTACTATTTTTATTTTTATTTTCAACACCAAAGAGATAAAATTTGAATTTTTTCTCTAAGACTCAAATTTGGAAAAAGGCAAAAAAGACTTCACTGAACTGGCGCTAGACTTAGCAACTTTCCCAGTGACTAATGCTGAAGATAAAATTTGCCATTCAGAAGCTGAGTGCAAGCCAAGTTCGAACTTGATTTAATGGAAACAACTGAATTTTGCTAAATGGGTCGAACTTCTCATCTTTATAATTGAATTTGCTTCTCATTTTTCAATCATTCAGTTTTCAAAAGAGAAGTTGTGAGAAGAAATTTTGGCTAAGGCAAGAAAGTTGAGAAGTTTGAAGCAAAGTGAAGGAAGCGAATTTATACCAGCCAGCACTGTGATCTTGTCCATTTTATTTTTTCCAGAGTACCAAGCAGATTTACTTTCTTCACTTCATTCTGGCACGAAAAACTTCATTCATCTATTTGGATAAATTCTTTCATTTCCAACATAATCTTTCACGAAGTTTGATTTGTCACTTAGCTAGAATTTTTTTCAAGTAATTTAATTTTAATTTTAATATTCTCTTTGTATCTTCTTGCAGATTTATTTTCAAGAGAATAAAAATGAAGTTCACCAGTAAGGGTTCGCAGCAACAATCCAAGATCAAATCCAAATGGGAAAACATTGTGGACACCGACCTCGGCCATGTTGACTTTGATGATTTTAAGAAAAGAATGTACGGAAGTGATGGATTTTTACCTACGCCAATTGCAAGAAGGATGATGCGCAACGGTATTGTTCATGCAGCTGGATTTCCACCAGCAAAAGAATGTCCAGAGCTCATGGTAGAGTGTGCATTGCATTATAATGCACAAGAAAGACAGATAGAGGCACCTGATGGAAGAGTACTGGCATATTTGACTAAGCCAGCCATACAAGAGACATTTGGAATTCCAGCTTACCACCGGACATCTTATCGAACAAGGGATGATGCACGAAAACTTTATGAAGATCAACAAGCCCTCTGTGCATCAAATATGAACAAGTCCTGGTTGGAAAAGCCCAGACCTACTACCAAAAAGATGTCGAAGAAGTTGTCCAGAACTGATTTTAAAGAAGAATACGGAGATATTGTCTTACTACTGAACAAATGGTGGTCAATCCTCAGGGTGCGCCCTTTCAAACCTGGATGTATTATTTCATTGATGAAAAACTTCCGGGGTGAAGATGTTTAACTGGTCAAGGATGATCAGTGACAGTCTCCACGAGCAGTTGGTCAACCTAGAAAGAACCAAAACCTTCCATATGAGTTCTTATGTCATATATCTGCTTGCAAGGACCTACAGATATGCTGGCTTGATTTGCAAAGGTGTAGTCAGCAATGGCAAAGGAGAGTTCAAGTCCTACGATTGCTATCCGCAGTTGCAGTTGAAGGAGAAGTCACACTTCAAACGGGCGCATGACGCCATTCTTATGTATATCACTCAAATTCTCCAAGGCGGAACACATCAGAGGCTCACCCGTGAGGCCAAAAGTTTGATCGACAGATATGGATCCTGGTTCATCCAGTTTCCCAGATTTACATACATCAGGATTCAAGGATTCACAAGTCGCCCATACATACTGCCAATCTATCCTACCAACAAAATGGTTTTGCTGGAAGTTCTCAGGCAATTGGAGACATATCAGAATATCCAAAGGCCAAAGCAGAAAGCAGCTGTCACTTTTCCACTCTTCATCGGCAATATGGAAGAATCATGTCCATCGGCGCAAGCAGCAGAGAGTGCTCGATTGGAGATACAAAGATACCCGTTCATATCCTACAAACCCAGAGTTGACTTCGATCCACTTCATCACATTGGAACTGTGGACAGAGGGAAATATAAACACAGAATTGACTTAGAAGACTTTTGGGCAAATGCCACTGATGAATATGATGTAAGAAAAAGACTTTGGTCAAGGTTGTCGTTGGATATGATAAGGACGACAGAACTCTTCCGAGTACCTGATCAGTTGGATGATGATGGAATATACGTGCAGTCGGGCTTTGATGAAAGGCAGTCGCTTCCTCCTGTGAGATGGTCCGAGCCCGAGCTTGGTGACCTGACAACATTCATGAGGCCTGTGTTCAAATATTCTCAATGATGGATGGATCAGCAAGTGCAAATTTTGCAACAAAGGAAGGTGCAATTCACATATGACTTGATGGGTGAGGCAGAGTCTTGTTCCTCAAATGTCGATGCATCTCATGGAGGTGAACCAACAGGCGTTGCCAACCTGAATAAGAGGAAAGAGATTGATGACTCTACAAAGCAGAACAAGAAAACAGCAGATGAAGGACCCGCTCAAAAGAAGCAGAAATCCAAGCCCCTTCCTTCGACTACATCCAGAAATATAGATGAAATATTAATCATGGAAGAAGAGTCATGGGAGCAAGTCAGAATTCCCTCGCTAGTTTTGGAAAGAAATATGGAGCCAATGCAATTGGAAGATGATGATCATCCCTCTCCTACAGGCACAGAGATTCTGGAGTCGGACAATGAAATAGATATCATGGATGGAAAATTTGAATAGGGAATGATTTCCGCTCTCAAGGGAATCCAGGAAGACCCATCTGTGCAAGAAATTCAAGATATGCCAGAAGCTCAGGATATGTAGGACGTCCAAGATCATCAGGAAGATGGAATTGAACAGTCAACCATCCCAGATTGGCTGAAAGAGAGACTAAAGATAAAGGCGCCAGTAGAGGTACCAGAAGAAGATGATACCGCAGACTTCTTGGCAAGGCTAGAGTAGACTGCCACAAGAAAGCCAGCCAAGAAATTTTCTACCATACAAAGAGATTAGGCTGGTAACCACACAGTGCAAATTGCAGTGCCTACAGTTGATAAATTCCAAGACGAGATTGCCCCAAACAAATATGCCATCACAACTATTGATATTGGTTCGACAACAAAAGGACAAGAAGTTGAGGACCTGGATAATTCTGTTGCCACCATCAAGTCTAGGCTGGAGAAAGAAGTAGCGAAGAAAAAGGAATATAAAAGAGAGATTGAGCGTCTAAAAGAATATATCCAGCATTTAACCAGGCCACTCAATCAAGGTGACCAATCAGCACCTCCACTTCCAAACTCTTCACAAGAACTGGTCAGAAATTTTGAAGAGGAATTGACTACAGCCAGAGAAACTAAAGAATGGATGGCAGGAAAGAAAGAAGAGGCGATGACATTCACAGAGAAGTTGGCATATGTGTATGAGCAAACTTCCTTTCTGCTATCATGAGTTGTAGACTTAGCAAAAGCATGGGATGGCCTCCAAGACATCCAGAATAAAATTATCCCATGTCTTCGAGAGATAAAGGGCATTCCAAAGCAGAGATTGATTGATGAAAAGATTATTGAAGTTGGAGCTGCATATGATTTCAGCAGCTGGTACTATGCACTGGTCTCACGAGGAGAAGTCCTGGAAAGAGTAAAGGAAGATGGCACCAAAATTGAAGAGCAAGCAAAGGAGATTCGGAGTAAGATTTTCCAAATGGCTGCAAATGTGCTTGACAGAGATATTGTCCGAAGAAAATACTTGCAGCCAGAAAATTTAAAGGATAAAGTTCAAAGAATTTTCTCTACCACTTCCGGGCCAATCATGAAGGAAAATTTGACCAAAGCATTTTGCTTCCTGACTGTCCGAGATACTTTCTTGCTGCATGAATCAGAATGGACAATCACCTTTGCAGAATGTGCAGAAAATCTAGACTTGCTGGAGTACAAAGTTAACGCGTTGCTGGACATTTCCATGGAAGAAGTCAGCATGATCGTGTCCAAATTCACCGAACATAGTGCTTTGCGAGTGGATAAGGATGCAACTCCCTGTGCATGAAGTTCTCTACAGTTAACTGATTGTTGTTTAGGAAACCCTAATTAGGGTTTAGTTATTTTGAATCTGGGCCGTTAATCTCATTTTGATCTTGGCCATTCATTGTACTCTGGAAACTCTATATAACCCCCCCCCCCTCTCTCTCATTTTTCATAGATATAGATATAGATAAGATAGCAAGATATAGAGGATTAGAGGAGATTGTAGAGCAATAGAGCATAGATAATAAGAGAGAGAGTTTTATGAAATTGTTACTAAAGACTATCTTGATAATAAAGTTCATAATGCATGAGATGCTTTGAATCCTTTGATTGTCAAATGGTTGCATGGTTGCATATTTCTCTTCCTTGTAAAGCAGATTCGAATTAGAATTCTATTTAAATGTATGTTAGGAGAATAATAGATTGATAGCAGAGATTAGTGAAACTTAGCTCATACTTTCTTTGAGTGGATGCTTTTCATTCAATCCGTAAAGTTAGAATGAGCTTTTGATGTGGATGCTTCAATGTTTACTTCGAATAATGTTGTTCTATTGATGGTATTGTTCGTAGTAAAGAAATCTTAAGCACAAATCCTAGAAGATTGCACTTGCTTTGTGTAGTTGTCGTTTACCGTGGCGAAACAAAGTATTGTTTATTTAGTTTCACTCAATCCTTGTTGTCTCTTGATTTCGTAGGAATAGCGTAGGACTTCTAAACCCTTACTCTTTTTTCACTTTTTTATCTAAAGTCAGAAAATTCCAAAATGATACTGCATTCGCGTCTTTGCTTTTATGAGTAACTGGCCAAAGTAAATCCCTTTGTGTTCCCGGCAAATCACAACGACCACAGAGCTTATCCACACCTAACTGAAACATTGGAATTGTCGTATGATCTTTCTTGCAGTCTTAGTATACGAGGTAGTTTTTCAAGAGGGGATAGAGGGTCTTTGGACACTTTATTCTAGAATGTTTGTTGTGTCATAAAACACTCATCAACACTCTGATACCACTATAATGATCAACCCCGAAAAAAAAAAATTGTTTTCTCCTTGAGTTTGCAATTGGCTGTCTGTTTTTTTCTTAATGTCTTTTTTTGCAATACTTTTCATATGATAGACATGTGCATGCAATGTTTCAATGAAGTACACAAAGTATAAAGAGAGAATTTTCTTTGCTAAAAAGCACACTTAACAAAGCTATTACAGCCTGATTTTTAACGGATCAGATTACAGTCATTAAAGAACATTTTCAGTCACCAAATAAAATGTTTGTACACAGAAAATAACTTCAGACCTGGAAATAACGCCTCCCAAACTGCAGATAATTGAATCCCTCCTGAGTAGCCTTTCACCAATGAGGAGAGCACACAACAATAAGCAAGCTTGCATTGGATTATCCTCCAACAACTACAGGGATGATTCCCTCCAGTCAATGTATGGAAGATTTCTGCTCTTACAACTCAGTTCGAACCTGTAAACAGCTCCTTGACAGCAGATTGAAACTCTACCAATGCACTGGATGAAGGATTCCAAACTTGTTGCACAGTTGGGCCAAGGACGTCCTTCCTAAGGCTCCCCAAAAGACTTAAAAACACCTCCAAAAACCTGTCCAGCTTAAGTTCAAACTCCTAGAATAGGGCGCCTTGCTGCAAGGTCATTTTTACCCTAGAAAATCAGTTCCTTCATCAAATAAAACATGCCAATACTCATTTTAATCGCCATGAGAAAAGGAGTCTTTTCAAACAATGCCCAAAATGATTAAAAAATCCTTCTTGGAGTTATGAGCAAAAATATGAGTCCATGCCCTGAATTTTAATACCCAGAAAATAATAAAATCTCTACCAAAATGAGTTTGATCTTCACCAAAATCGAAACCAAGAATTAGCAAGCCAAACCAACAATCTTTCTTCAAAATATCATCAAAAATCTTCATCCAAAACTCTGTAACCTGCAACTTGAAAGCACAAATGAAGCCTCTAAATGAGACCTTCAATAACCCTTCTGATGTTGTCTCTCAAACACGGGGAGAGTGTGATCTACAGAGGTTTTTGTCCCTGCAAACCCTTGTTTCCTCCAAAACCAAGCTTCTAGAGAAAGACTTGTTCAAGTTGTAATCCCAGCCTGTGCAAATGATCCTCAAAAGGACCTTTTATCTTATTTTCTTCAGCAACCCTAAAAAACCCACTGTACAAAAGCCTTTTGATTTAATTTAATTTTTAATCCTCTCTTCAACTTGGGCACCCAAAGAGGAGACATTTAAATTGATATTTTACTTTAACATTAGCCATTTAAATAAAAATAACTTCTTTTTCCACTTAGGTGTCCATCCCCCTTTTTGCAATATTAAATATTTTTAAAGCTCTTTAAAATGACTTCAAGTCATTGAACTAAGTGCCATGGTACAAAAGGGTCCCCTTCATGACCCTCAACAGCATAATATAAAGTTACTTTATTAAAGCTCCTTTTCGAAACATTATTCAAGTTTTTGAATGATTCAACCTTAGTAACCTTGTATTGAATAAGTTTGTGCTGCTAAGACCATCCTAACCAAGACCGGTCAACCCTAATTGACTTACTATTTTTAGTAAGTCCTAAAAAAGAGTAAAAAATGCCTTGAAGCTTGAACGGAAGAGAAAACTAAGGCGCTCGAGATGGCTCTCCGAAGACTGAAACCCCACACCAAAACCCTTGCTAAAAATAGCACTTACTAAAAATAGTAAGTGTGCCTGAATCAACCCAACTGAAAAGAGACGTCGAAAAAATGGGGACATTATAGATTTGGTGGAAGAGGTCTACATGACGCAGCCTCCTAGTTTCAAGGTTGCACGCAAAGAGCACTAGGTATGTCAATTGTTGAAGGCTCTTTATGGCCTAAAGCAGGCTCCAAAGGCATGGTACCTGAAGATTGGCAAGTATTTGGTTGCACAGGGTTTTCAGAGGAGTCCCTCAAATGCCAATTTATATGTCAAGAGCACTGGTCGTGATATCATTCTTCTTGTCATCTATGTGGATGATATCATCATTACTGGTAGTGGGGTACATTTGCTTGAGCAAATCAAATTGAATTTGTGTCAAGCATTTAATATGACAGATTAGGATCTTCTGCACTATTGTCTTGGTGTAGAAGTTTGGCAGACAGGTGGCAGTATTTTCATTTCTCAATCTAAATATGCCAAGAGTTTGCCGAAAAGGTTCAAGATGACAAATTGCAAAATCTCATCCACACCCATGGAGAAAGGGCTGAAACTTTCAGCCAAATCAAACTCACTAGTGGTTAATGAGTCAGCTTTCAAGCAACTAGTTGGCAGCCTCATTTATCTTACAGTCACTAGACCTGATCTAAGTTATGATGTGAGTTACATCTCTCGTTTCATGACTGCCCCTAAGGATGAACATTGGGTTGCAACAAAGCGAGTACTAAGATATGTGAAAGGGACACCTGACTTTGGCATTTTGTATAACAGAAGCAAAGATCCTAGTCTGGTTGGTTTTACAAATTCAGATTGGGCAGGTTTTGTTGATGACAGTAAGTCTACTTCTGGATATGTTTTCAGTCTTGGTACGGGTGCAGTCACATGGACTAGTAAGAAGCAACAAGCAATAGCTCTTTCCTCGATAGAAGCAGAGCATCAGGGAACTGTTAAAGAAGAATGTGATGCAATATGGCTTCGAAGGATGCTTTCTGACATGAATATGTCTCAAGCAAGGCCTTCACCCTTGTTTTGTGACAACCAAGGGGTGCTAAAGCTTGCCAAAAATTCTGTCTTCCACGAGCATACCAACTTCCACGAGCACACCAAACATGTTGAGCTTCATTGTCACTTCATATGACAATTTGTTGAAGATGGATTAGTGACGTTGCAGTATGTTCCAACTGAGGATCAAACTGTAGACATTCTTACCAAGTCCCTAAGTCCAGACAAATTTGTAAAATTTAGGGGCAAACTTGGTGTAGTTAGTAGAATGACCATTAAGGGAGGGTATTAAAGTAATATTGTTATGTTTTGTGTATAATGGTCATCTTAGTTAGTTTAGTTTGCTTTCAGTTAGTTTTAGCAACTTTCTTTTATTTCTTTTGTTATCGATTGTTTCTGATTTAGAAACATCGTTTCTAATTTCTTATTTAAGGAGGATTCCTCTCCTTTTTAATTCAATCAATTACCATTTCAGATGCAGCAAGAACTATACTCAGAAAATTAAAACTCAAAATTCACATTACTCATTGGCACACAGCTTAGCAACAGGACAGCTCAAATACTTTCAGACTTCTCCCAACCTCTACAGCTAGTTGCCACACTCCCATGATGACCACCAAAAGATAATTACCTGTGTCTTTTATCCCACAGTTCTCCTTGTCCCCTGCTCAATTTTGCATTCATCTTGTGAAGGGATGTTAGCCCTAAAATGGATGTCGCCGGTCATATTCCCATGATTTTCCAGAAATAGTGAGATGACTTACAACCAACAGCAGCATGGGTTAATAGCATGCCGAGGAATGGCAAATGAGGTGAAATGCCTGTCAGGGACAATAGCATATGGCAACCACCGCCCAGAGATTGCAAGTATTAATATCCATGACTTCATTAAGTCACCCAGCATAAAGGTGCTGAATTGCAACACCCAGCAATAAGGAAAAGGCATCAATCATGTGGGTCCCACAATCAATATAGAGATGTCTATAAGTTTTGGCACTATGCTCCTTGGAAGCTAATATCAGCTGCTCATTTGAGCTATATTTGTATACTTTTGCCCAATATAACAAAGAAAATAAATCTGTCAGAAAATTGAACAATTGGATTTTGAGCTGCTGGTTTAAAGGCGGAAGCCCAGAAAAACTGAAGACCACAAAAAAGAGAAATCATAGAACTGTGAGACATCAACAACAATAAAGGAATAAACGAGGAGTTTAGCAGGGAACTCTGTGACTGAATGTAACCGAATCTGCTGTTGAGAAAAGGCAATTGAACAATCATAATTCTATTGTAAAAATATATGTTGCAAGGGAAAAAGGGAAATAATTATGTCCTTTATTACCCAATAAACCCTGAAATTTCTGTATCTTATGGATTTTATAGTAAAATAGTAAAATATCAGGCATATTTCTTGTATTGCAAAATCTCTGTGTGCTTATTTTCAATCTTGCTTCTAACTGAATCCTAAGTGTAGTGTTTACACACATTCATGGTCAATGACATTCAAAATATATTTCAAGATGAATCCCTCAAAAATCTGCACCAGCTGCATTAAAGGAGATTGGTGTTAAAGATGCATTTTCCTCCCATCTCTCTCTGCCTTCCCTATGCTCTCTTTTGCTCTCTTTTGTGTCTGAGGTAGTGTAGGATTAGATTACTTTTAATTTTCTCAGTCATTTTCAGCTTATTGCAAATTTAACTCTCGCTTTGTTCCAAACCAGCAAGCCCCCTTCTAATGGTAACAGGTTTTCGTAGATACTAGGTTATATTAAACATATGACTTAACCCAAAACCCAAAACCTAGAGGAAGTCATTCCTTTTCAAGAGGAAACAAACGAGTTCCATTTAAGTTGGTCCGTGCAAAAACATGCATCAACACCTTCTACCTCAGTCCCTCCTCAAACAAGGAGATATTCTTCATCCCCCATTTACCATCATATGTCTTTAATTGTATAAGAGTTTGTTTCAGCAACCATCATTGGACTGAAATGCTGCATTGTGAAATTTTTGGGGTGCTTGCAGATGCAGACTTATCTCAAGAGAGGGATAGATGTAGTTAGAATTGTAGCATTCGATTGCTATATTTTGTAGTTAGAACCAACCATGATTTTGTCTCAATACATGCCTCAGCGTGAGTAGTGTACTTAATGATGTCTCAGTTAGTGTGATTCAATATTGAGGTGATTGTGGTCTATTAACTCTGAGTTGACCAGTCTATATGTAGGAAGATCTAGGCTGGGGATGGTAGCTCTCAAGTTTTGTTAAACCTGTACCATAGTTGTGAATGTACACCACATACATAGTAAATCAATAAGCTGTATTTCATATCCAATCCTGTCATTACTGGTATGTGATGGCAAACAACTAAAATAATAATGAGAAGGAAATGGAAAGCCTACTGCATCTACAGTCAGAACATTTGGCAGTAATTTGATTAAATGATGTGTGCCCACCTGTGCCATCAAGGAATTGTCAATTGAGTTCTCCTTTGACGATGAACCATCATCCTTTAGATGCTTTAGAACAACCTAAAGTACAAACACACAGCAAATGAGCAAACAATAATACAAATATAGCCATCAAAGTTATACAACATGCAAAGATAGAAAGAATTATCACCTATTTCCAACAAATCCTATAATACATCTAGTTAGCCCTAGAATATCAATTATCTAGGTCTTAATCAAAGAATTCAATATAGACTAGGTTAAAATTTGAACTATCTCTCACAGAGAAGCTCTACATCCAAAGTAAGACTGTTCAACATAATCTTAACTATTTTAACATTATTCTTAGCTAATTTAACATTTGAACTTGTGAAAATTGCTAACACATAAAATTGTTTTTTTCTAAACTACAAATTACTGCAAGGTTTAGACACCACATTAAGATCTTATACAATAACATCTGTTGCATTTAATATAGCCCAAGAAAAAGTTACACATGATGCACTCTGGTATCATGCAAGATTATAAAGATTTGAGAATTTGAAAACCCTAAAATCTTGAAGAATTGTCCAATGGAGGAAATTTAAATCAAATTTCATCATGCAAAATCATAAAGATTTGATAATTTGAAAACCCTAAAATCTTGAAGAATTGTCCAATGGAGGAAGTTTAATGACAATTTCAAGAACCCAAAAAAGTGGACAGAAGTCCATGAAGACAAGAGAATATACTATTGATAAGCATTACAAGGACAACACAAAAAAAATTGATCTTTGGCTCCATCTAAATCTCTTGAAGCTAAAATATAACTCTACGAAGGAGACATTCTTTAAAGCATTTAAGAAATGCCAGAAAATTTTGTACAAGCTAAAATACAACTATAAGAAGAAAATATTCTGTGAAGCGCTTAAAAATGCCCGAAAATTTTGTATATACATGGCTAGTTTATTAAAAACTGCATATAATTTAAAGTTGTTCATCACAATTTTATCACCCAAGGCTAGGGGATAATCTGTTAAATAGTTTGATTGAATATCCTATCAAAGATTTTGGTGTCCAGAGTGAGCAAATTTCAAATATAAAATCTCTACTGTGATGAGAAGGCATCGCTACTGGAATCACAGCAAAATGATGCAATGTCATACATAATTTTATCTCTCTACATTTGTAAATTTGTTGATGATTTTTACCTGCTATTGCCAATCACATCTGATGACCAATAGTTGGATAGGCTCTTAGCATGTCATGATGCCTTTCTGTCCTCATTACTACAGTTGAAATAGAAAATCAAAACATTCTAGGTTTCAAAGCAAGGTCATACATTCAAGGTTTACTAGAAGATAAGTCAAAAAGTTTATAATTTCAAAACCATGAAGTGGAATCTGCACAAAAAAGTAACAAAAACTTATATTAATGTCTGCAAATACTTAAAAGTGGCTCAATGGGGCTCAAAAGAAAAGAAAGTCACAACAGCAGTACTAAAATGACCCCCAACCATTAAAGATGAAAAATTAAAAACTAAAAGTAAATCTAGATATAGATCTAGGAGGCAAGAAAACTAGTAAGAGTGTGCAATCCCTAGATAAATCATTTAAATAGTTCATCTAATGATATGTATGTTATTTAACACAACAACTTATGGTTGATATGGTACAAAAAGGCCCAATGAATGATATCACCATAAATAATTCTGGCATCTGCATTTTTTGTGAGCTTGTTGTGAACTTAAGCACAACATTTTATTGGCTTTATGTCATAGGATTTTTGCACTAAGTCTATAATCTTGGTATTACAGTTTATGTTTCAAGTATGTAATGTACCCATTTTTAGCACTACACTTTCCAGTGATTGTTAGCCTATTTCCGGAGGCCCGTAGGCTAGTCCGAAGTAGAATTAGGGTTTCTTTTTTTCTAAGAGGTTTCCTTTTGAGTTTTCAAGAGTTGCATGCAAGAGTTTGGCAGTTTGTCTTTCGGGTCTTTTTGGGTTTTCAGAGAACTTCAGAGGGATGTGACATGCATTTCAACCAGGGGGTTGCATGCAGGAGTTTGGCAGAAAGGTTTTTGGGTCTTTCTAGGTTTTCGAAGGGCTTCAGAATGGTGTAACATGCATCTGCATTGGGTGACTTTTCCGGACTTGCTATTTTTAGTAAATTGTAACAGTTGTCCGATTTGTGCTTAAAATGAGTTTGGAATCACTTACTATTTTTAGAAGTATGTTATTTTTAGTAAGTGTTATTTTTGGCAGTGTTATTCTTAGCAGCAATTTAGTGCAATGTCTAATTCTGGCAGAGCAGTATTGGCAGTTTGGTCTCCAACATTCTTGGAGCCTGTTTTGGTAGGTCATGGCTTTAAGTGATTTTCAAATATGGATGCCTTAGTTGGAAATTATATGTTTTAAGTAAAATATTTACTAAAGCTAAATGGGACGCCACTTTTGGAGAGAAGTGATTTTTATAAAGTTATTTCACTTAAGTCATTTTGGATGCCTAACCTTGTGAGTAATTGCATTTTATTAAAAGTTATATTTCTCATATGCCTTTGGACGCCTAAGTCAAGAAGGGGTCAAGATGAAGTGCAAATTACAATGAAGTGTGAATCCTCATTTGGGCGCCCTAATTGGAGGGAAAAGAAGTTTGAATTCATGGTTGGAGAAAGTTATAAACAAGAGGCTTTGTCTTCATTTTTGGTATCCATTTTGCTTATCATAACGAAGTGCTGCCAAAATTGCTGCAAAACCCTTGCTTTGAGGAATGCATACCTCCTAGCCCCTTCTTAGTTTCATACTTGCAAGATAGTACCTAGCTGATTTAGTGATTGTTCTTCACTTAGAAGTGCAAATTGAGCTTATTGATGATGGAGTGTTTTGAAGTTTTCTTATTTTGGAGTGTTCTTATCAATTTTGGGTGTTGCTGGTTTGATGCTAGCTGAAGCACGTTTTTTGTTGTAACCCTCGGGGTGATTTTTGTTTGGTTCTGGGAATTGGCTCCATGTCTTCACCTACCTTGGGCGCCCCCTTGCTCATAGTTTCAGATTTTATTGTTGAGTTTCGGATTCTCTAGACTTGGTCGCCCTATCTTGGAGGCCATACCACTTCCAGCAGTGCATTGGGAAGTGTGCATAAATAATTTGCAGCTGTTTGGTGGGGTTTCTCAGTTGGTTCTTGGTCACCCTGATCCTAGGCATCATTTTCCTTCAATTTGACATCATTTGGAGGTGTTTGGAGCAAGATACGAGCATTTAGGTGAAATTTGTACTTGCTGGTCTGATTTTCAGTTTGCTGCAATTTTATATCAGACCTGACATTTTCATCTATTTTGCTATATTTCATATGCTAGATAGTTTGTACTTGTTTGGAGCTTGTTTCCTAACATTTTGGTGATCATTGGATATCTTTATATCATTGTACTTTGTTGGCATTTCAATTCGCACCTCTAGAATGCGGATTAGAAACGGACAGCTATGCACAGCTAAATTGCTCTTCAAATTAGGAGGGGAAGCTCCCTCTTTGCTGATGATGATTAAAGAAAGTAAACTAAACTATTTGCCAATCTTTTTGTTTTGAGCTAAGAGCACAAGGTTATAAAACTCTAGCGTCGTAGCTAAGGTTTTCCCTTTTCTAGAACTTCAACTACAATTAGGCCTACTCTAATGACGCTTCTAGCAACTCAAGTAAACTCAAAGCTTGAGAGTTAGAAGTAAACGAGGAATGATTCAACACAAAAACTCACATAAACTCACTTCCAACGCACACCTTAAGACTCATTGTACTTTTAGATGCAAGCTGAAATAAAGATTATATAAGTGAAACACATAAAACAAAACTTGAGACAGTAGATCAGAGCAAAGTAAGCATAAGATTTCCTTTCTCAAATTTCTAATAACAATTACACTTTTGGGACAGCAGGTTTGTAGCAATAATAGGCTTACAATTTAGCGATCAAACCAAATTACACTTGACACAGATTAGACATAAACTGAACAATGATTTGCAGCAAAAGGCAAGCATGCAAACTTGCTGTTACAAAAAGTGAACAGACACTGAATAACAAAGTTACAAGTAAAAGTAGGCTCAGCAATTTTTTATTACAATAACGGTTAAGAAAATAATGGGCAAGGCTGCCCTTATTTATACACAAGCGAGGAGTAGGGAACCCTTAAATATCCTTGCTTTACAACTAGACTTGCCAACATGCAAGCTTTATTTCTAAAACTAAAACATGACAACTAACTAACAACCTGCTGAAAACAAAAGCAAGGAAAGTTCCAACTATTACAATTTGATTTTTCCTATTTCACAAAGAATAGATAAGCATGAGACAAGAATAGCAAGTTAAACTCGGAAAATGCATCGAGTTAACTGTTGTTTTTAGTTCTATTCTTGGAAATCTTGGCTACCCCAAAGATTCTAAAGACAATCGCATTCTGAAGAGACCCAATTCATCAAATTCTAAAAAAGTTGAAGGCTTCTCGAAAAAGCGCCGAAAAAGCAGATTTTTGGAAATATAAAATTTTCCAATTTTCAAGAGGAACAAAAAGCAGATGGACCCAGATCGATGAAAACTGAAAAGGTTGACTACCTATTTCTGAAAAGCGATGCACTAGAAGATTGGTTCAAGAAAAAGTGTGCCCCTGTGTATCCCAATCCCGAATCCATGAAGAAAACTGAAAAAGCACCCTGTTTGAGCCTCTAAATCTTGAAAAGCAGAAAATGATATCTTTCTTCCTCTGAAGGTCAACCTGCAAAATATGTGAATAATGAATGCCAAAACCTTCTTAAATAGAGTTCGAGGATGAAAAAGCACTTTATTCTCCAAGCTTTAAAATTTTGAAGCCAATCTAGAAGCAGGTACGTTGAATGTAGACACTGTTTGGAATGATGAATGATAAAACTAGAAAAACTCTCTAAGGCATTGATTCTTGGGCACCCTTGGCTAGCATCCCAGACTTAACCATTTTCTTGAAATTTTCAAATTTTACTTGATAAAATGCATCCATCTGATCTTCGATTTTCGGACATCTGGTGAATCCCGTGAACTGGCTGACGAACGCATTGCAGAGCGTGATCAAATTTGAGAATAATGTTCTGGAGGCTACGTCTTCTAAAAACCACTTCTGAGCCCTCAAAATCTCGGGCACTCCTGGCTAGCTGGGGCGCCCAACTCCTCCAGAGTTGGAATATTTTTTGTGATTTTCATCTTTCCTTTTGATCTTTTTCGTTTTGCACAAGCTTTTGCCTCCGTCCAATCCGCAATATCCGGTGTTTGACAAATCTAATGAGCTCATTGATGACTTCGTTGAGGAGCCTATTCAAATTTGAAAGAAACTTCTGGAGGTAAGAAACCCTAAAAACAACTTTTGAATGCTCAAAACCTTGGGTGCCCCTGGCTAGCTGAGGCACCCATCCTTGCCAGGCTTAACCATTTTCAGATGTTTTTCAACTTTTTCAACTTTGTCTCCCATGCTTTGTCCTCCATTTGATCTAAGATTGCTGGTGACTAAGGAATCTGATGATTTGGCTAAGACATCCACTAGATAGCCTGAGGAATTCTGAAGAAGATGAGCATCTTGGCAAACCCTAGAAGCTGAATCTGACCTTCCAAAACCCTAGGCACCCCTAACTAGTTGGGGCACCCAAGAATCCCAGAGATAGAATATTTTTTATGTTCTTCATGATTTTCAGTTTGCTCCTTTGATGCAACCTCTTTGTTCGATCAGAGATTCCGACTGACTGATTGATCCAATGGGCCTACTGCTGGATTCACTGCAGAGCCAGAAGAATTCTGAGGAAGATATCTTGGAAGCACAAACCCTAACTCCAACATCCAATGCCTTGAAATGATGGGCACCCCTAGCTAGCAAGGCCGCCTTTACTGTCCAGAGTTAGTTTTTATTTTCACTTTTTCAACTCTCTTTGCTCTTCGCGTTCACCGCTTCACGCTCGGCAGCTGACTTCACCGTTGACCATGCTTTGATTGCCAAGGACTGAAAATATGCTAAGGCAAAGAATCCCAAGCGCCTAAACTGAACAGAGGTGCCTGAACTCTCCAGACTCAGTTTATTTTTGCAACTTCAAGATTTTTCAGATTCCCCTCCTTCATTCTTCGTTCCTCGAAGATCTTCAGCCATTTCTCGATCTGGGCAGTGTTTGAGACCTTGAATCTGACACCTAGCAGTTGACCATCCTCCATTGATGACCTTGGAGCTCCTGTTTTAGCTTCTGAAAAAACATAATAGACCCACCAAAGAAAAGTTGATCTTTTGACAACTCTGATTGGACCAGCGGAATCACAAAATATTTTAAACCAATCAAAATCAGTTTGAGCCTTAGAAGCAGAAATTCTATTTTTAGAAAATTTTGCCAGCATCCATTTGAGAAGAAACCCAGAATAAAGTCTATTTTTAGAAACTTTCTATTTTTAAAAAATTTCCTAAAAAGTAGGGCCGAAAAACTAAGATCTAGGTTTTGTAGATAAAGTCGCTCTAAAGAAACTTAGATCGTCAAATTTTGAAAATTTTGAGTTTTTGACCAACATGTGCGACATGCAAATTTTCATTTTTTGACCTTTTTGTCAATTTTCACGAGACTTTGACCACTTTTTCCAAAATGCCTTAATGAAGCAAAAATTTTAATTTTGGGTACAACATACTTGCAGATAATACTTCACATTGTAACGCTAAATCAGTAGTACTGATCAGCCTTTAATATTTCTGCAATTTACTTTTTTGTACTGCCCACTGAAAAATGGAAGGGGTCGGCTAGCCGCCCAGACGTTTCATTTCAGTACTTGTGTTTCCACTCCCGCTAAATAAGTGGTCGAGTTGCTTTCATTTCAGTATTTACTTTCATTGTAGCCCACTGAAAAGTGGAAGAGGTCAGCTTGCCGCCTAAGTACTTTCATTTCCTAGTTAGTCAGCTAAGCCGTCAACACTTTGTAATTCTAGTTTCAGCTAACGATCCCCTTTCTACCGTATGCTCTCACCTTGCCCACACTAGGATCTAGGTGATCAGAAAGTGAAGGGTTGATTTCAGTATTGTACTTTCAGTTCATTTTTCATCTAACGATCCCCTTGTAGCGTATGCTCTCACCTTGCCCTCACTGGGAACTGGATGATCAGAAAGTTAAGGGTTGCATTCCTGTTGGATTATCTTTCTATATCTAACATTAACGAGTGAAAATGATTGTGTAAAACTAGAAAAAAGTTAAAGGGATATTTCAAAGTACCTTTAATTAATGAAGGACTAAGGGATGAGTTATCTAAAGCTTCCTTTCTGACTGAGATTATAATGAGTAAAACCCTAAATGAAGTATCTTTTCATTCTCATTTTCCCAATGCAGTAAAGCGCCTTCATTGTGGGAGTACTTTTTTTTAGTCAAATTTGCAGGTACAATCCAACTTTTGTGTGAGCAGGTACCCCCTATTTAACATATATGCAAGACAAGCTTCCAAATAAATTGCAAAGAGAGATTCTAAAATGATCAGCATTTAAAAACTAAAACCAACAATGTGCTTTGTCATCAAGAAAATATTTAATATTATCTGTATTTACATTTCTACAAATAATTTAAGAGTGCACCAACTGGTGTCAGAGCTTCAGTTTGTTTTTGCTGCCACTACCAAAATGCCCAGGGTGTTTACCTAAAACTGACTTTAAATTTGTGACAAAGGAAAATATAATGGATTGCTCACAGTATTCAAAGCCAATATTAAGGAGCTGGACTCTCCAGGAAAGAGACCAAAGGATTTAGAGCCAACTACTTCAGACTATATAAGTTCACTTTCTGAGTTCAAGGAAGGCAAAGTTAACCCTTGTGGAGTTCCCTATACCCCACGTGAAAGTAATTGAAGGTCCTCTTTTAATCTGTGCATGAAGATCCCACAGTACAATTTTGGGAAAGAAATAGAGGTACGCACTAGGTTAAGTGAGGCCCAGCCAGCACTCAATGTACAGCAAACTTCTGACCCCAACAAGCAGCTAAATGTTGCCTTGTAGCAATCTAGATAGGACAGCACATATATGGGGTACAGATGGTTATCCAAAAATCGTAGAGAGAACTTTACCCAATTTACTAAGCATTTGACTCAGAGTAGATCCACTTTAGGATGAAAAGTATTGTACCCAACATAGGGCGAAAACTCGGCAGGCCTAAAATTTAACCGGGACTTGGAATTGGGAAAAAAATCAGCAAAGACTTTGCAAAATTTTGCAACATCAAAAAATAAATAGTTTTGTAAAATAATCTTTAAAAACATGCATAAAACTGAATTTACAAAAGTCATAAATAGTTTATTCTTCATTTATGGATCAAAAACCAAGTTCAATGCACATCGTAGCTTCATATGATTATAAATTACAAATCAGTATTAGTATTGATATGAGTGTATTCCATGGAAAACATGTGCCCAAAACAAATTTTACTTTTTGCTTTTCAAAACCAAAGCCAGGCTCTAGGGTCGGCAACCCCCAGCGGGAACAAGGGGCAGAACCCCTCATGGAGTTTGGGGGCAGAGCCACCCAAAGAGTTCAAGGGCAGCATCCCATGCACATTTCCTGTTGTGATATAGGGTGGGGTTGAGGGTCTTCAAGCAAGCCCAAATTAGGGTCTTCAAGACCATGTGGACCTTCAAACTTCATGAGTTTTTGAAAGAAGAAATTGTGAAAAATGATTATCACTATGCAATTGCAGGTGAGTTTTCCCACAAACTTGTGATTATCGGTGAGCAACTAATTGAGAATTGGCTGTCAAGTTGTCAAGCAAGTTACTCACCAAGGGGTTTTGTGTCACAAGTACTTGTGAGTCATCAAGCTTTGTATCACCCAACTTGTGCACTTTTGTAAAGATGATATGATAGTGAAAGGTCAAACAAATAAATCTTGGTTTTGGAATTGAAGGCTAGATTTCTAAGAGATTGAGTGCTCGATATCTACATCCCCAACTTGCATCAAAAATTTTGAATTGGGATTAGATTGCTTCATTCAAGAACTCTTGAGATGCCTTCAATATGGCTAGGAATTCAATGATCCATGTAAATGTTATTAGAATAAAGATCCTCATGTTTGGAAATAATGAAAATATTTTTGATATGATAGTTAAATAAAGAGCAAATCACAAGTTTTTGTCAAAAAATCTTAACCATCAAATTGTCAAACTATAACTCCCAAACTGTTGTTGCATAGACAGCTGCCATTGCACCAAAAGATCACGTGTCAATGCTTGATACAATCGCCAGAGTTAATGAATCCACGGGAGGCGGTTAAGCCATGTTACAAACCCAAGCGCTGCGCTACACAACACAAGGAGACCAAGGGCACACACCTTGCAACAATCGCCCCCCCCCCCAATGGAAGTGAGAGGTTTGAACCTGTGACCCAGACTCTAATACCAATTGTTGCACAGACAGTTACCGTTGCACCAAAAGATTGACCTGTTAATGCCCGATACAACCGCCAGAGTTAATGAATCCACGGGAGGTGGTTAAGCCATGTCACGAACCCAAGCGTTGTGCTACACAGCACAAGGAGACCAAGGGTGCACACCTTGCAACAACTACAAACCCATCCTCATGTTTGGCATGAAGAAAAATAGTTTTGATATGATAGTTAAATAAGAAGCAAATCACAAGTTTTTATTAAAAAAAATCCAACCATCAAATTGAAAAACTACAACTACCAAACTACAAACCCCTATTATGATTGTTCCAAACTCTAGAGTGAGGATTGTGTTTGTAGACTCGAAATATTCTACGTGGCTGATTCGTAATTAGCAAGATATTTCGTAGCTGATTCACCAACATGAATCTTATCTCAAATGAAGACAATCAACTTAATTATTTTGCCATTCCCTCTATTTTTGTTAAGAAAAAAGTTTACTTGTGCTTCCATGTTATGATTGCTCCAAACTCTAGAGTAAGGATCATGTTGCCCAAAAACATTCTACGTGGGTGATTGGTAATTAGAAAAGATATTTCGTGGCTCATTCATCAACACAAATCTTATCTCAAATGAAGACAATTCAATTAACTTTTTTGTCATTCCCTCTATTTTTGTTAAGAAACTAGTCAACCCATGCTTAGAAATGAGTTTCTTACATAATCATAACAAAGAATTTTATCATGGAGATACCTAATCTAGGAAAGCTTCGAAAGGGAAAAGCCTTGCCTTCTCTTCCACAATCTCCTTGAAAGATTACAATCATATGGCCTTCTAGAAGCCTCGAAAAACATTGATAGCACATAAATAGTATCCTTACAACTTGTAATGCTCTAAGTCTACAACTAGCTTCAATACATTTACATATTGTTTCTAACCGTTACCCATCTTTTCAATTTCATCTATGCAAAACCACCATGGCTATTAGGGTGTAAGCACCGTGACACCTACAATATAGAGACTTGTCACGACAATAACATGACCACAATGACAGAAGGGAAAACACCCAAATAAAAACATAACAATGACCACAAAGCTATATCTAGAGGTTTTGTTACCATGTAGATTGTTTTTTTTTAATTCTCTTGTAGCCTAGATTTCTAAATTGTAAGATTTAGCTTGGGCAGAGCTCCAACTCCTTGTAATAAATATTACCTTAGAAATTATGAAGGCTCAATGTAATGAAATGCCCATCATCGATCGAAATCAAAACAAACAATTAGAAGGCTTTTGATAATAAAGGGGTATCAAAGGTCCTCCAAAGTTCCAAGAGCAATGGATCACCTGACATTTCTTACATGTCACAATAGTGGAGTTTTCGAAAGCTTTTACCTTTGACAACATTTAGAATGTACACCCACCACTGATCAAAGCTAAAAAGAGACTAAATCCAAGGGCTGGAAAACCATGTTGTTCTAAAAGTTAAAAATAAAGAAAAGGCCCCACCCAAAGGCATTTTCCACATGGCATGTGTCATGTCCCCGAAATGGTAACATATTGAAAAATACAAATAAATTAATAAATAAAATAAATAACAATGTAAATATTAAAATATACATATTAACAATTTGATACTATTACAATCATAATTATAATATAGTAATACATGTAGAACCCCTATGATAAATATGTTAAATATCTTCAATCTATAAATAAATATTAATATGAATAGGGGCAGCAATTCAATCACAAAATCATTATTATAATAATCCAAAACAGAACAAATTAAATATTGCTAAAACGTAATAAGACATTCACAAAGGTGTTAATATTATCCATGCCTCAAATTAAATAAATTAAGATAGTAAAATGAATATAATAAACATCAAAAAATAAATAATAAAATACATATAATCTGAAATACCATAATTATTAGTAATAACATTATAATTATAAATATAAGATCAATAAATATATATATATTCTGTTGTTTATGATTATATTAAAATAATAAAAGGCAGAGCCTTAAAGAAGGGTCAGCAATTAGACATTCAATAAAAGTAAACACTCTATTAAAACTATTTAAAAGTAGCGATCAGCATAAAGGAAGGCTTAATAAAGGGCACGTCTGTTTGTGGAAGAACGTATCTCTTCATAGAGATACAAGGATATAAATAAGTTTATGAAGGAGGAATAAGTGGGGGAGAGATGACTATGGAAGGCTGCGATCACATGTAAAGGCAGCAATCTGAAACAATAAGGACATTGGACATATCAATTCAGCAACCAATAGAATCATAGCTGGCTGGAAAAGATAATAACCTATGCAGATCGAACATATTGGAAAAAAGCCTACAGCAAGGAAGAGAACAAAGGTGTGTGTGGCTGTAAGTTAATAATATTAAAATATATTGGTATTCATATTCATGCCAAGGTAATAATGATGATATATATATATACATCCATGCCAAAGTACTTATTATAAAAATGAAAATCAATTAGAAGTAATGATATATATATGTATGTATATATGTATATATATATATATATATATGTTATTTACGATTGTGCAATAATGATGCTTGCAGCAATTATTGAGCCTTATAAGTAATTATGATCTTAATATAAAAATGAATAATATTTATTTATATATGTTTTTATCCCATGATCAATCAAATGTAAGATTGAAGGAAGGCGATTAAGGAATAAAGAGTCATGGGAAGACAGCAGATCAGGTGATGTACTCACTTAGCAATAATATTTAGCATATTTTAAATATAAGAAATAGATATTGCTAATCTGATTATTGATATAATGATTTCTTTAATCTTATCATAATGAGAATTATTGTAGGAAATGATGAACTTAAAGAACCATTGATAAATGAAAATTTATTTGATTATAGGCATGAAATAAATCTTGGATGAATGTGTTAGTTTTAGATCAGATTTAATGCACAGAAATTTAATTCAAAATCAGACACAATAACACAGCAGATACCCTGGGAAAACCCTCCACATGAGGGAGAAAAACCCAGCAACAATATATCACTTATATATTGAATGTCAACACAAAATGTCTCCTTTACAAGAGGCCGATAAGAGGGCCAAATAGAAGCACCACAGACAGATGCAAACACAGATACAAACAGATGTAGTTCGCTGATTAGAGATTCAGCCTTCAATAAGTAACAATCTGCTCTCTTATAGAATTCGCAATCTGCTCTTCTTTCTAACTCGCACTTGTGAATGAATAAACTATGAATGATCAACTCAGCCTTCTATGATGAACCGAACTGATCTGCTCCTTTCTCTTAATTTGTGACTTAGACCAATGATGAACAATGAATAGAATAGATGATGAAAGGTGAACAAATGAAGTCATATATATATCAAGTGATAGAAGAGACGCAACTCTTCAAGAAACAAAGTCGGCTGTCATAGAGATATCAAAGATGTAATAACAAGAGGTCGGCCTCTCTTGGAAATATGTGCCTCTTCACAAGTCTTCAAGTCGGCCTCCAAAGATACTAAGAGATGCCTCTTCATTTGGACACAACCAATCAGAAGAAAGTCGGCACACATAAGAACTCGTGCCAATTAAATAAATCGCACCTCTTCATAAATAGAAGACTCTATAAATTAAATAGCTTGAGCTATTATTTAATTTATTCAATCAAGAATAATCAACGGCTGGAAGAATACTACTGAAGCTGTAACATCAACAGAATGCAAATATATCTGATTGTGTAAAGAGTGTCTGCTATGTGCTTGTAAACCTATCAAGAAGGGCGAATCATGGGTGAAGTGGATTGCCTAAAAATCCCACTTTCAGCCCCTTAGGCCCTAGACAAGGGATTGGGCCTTGCAGCCCCTTAGGCTCTTGACTAGGGATTGGGTTATAGAAAGATGGGGGTCCCACATAGGTTTCTGCCCCATAGGCCCAAGGCAAGGGATTGAGCAATAGGAGGTGGTAGGCCTTAGGCCACTTGGACTCTATGGTTCCTCTCCCCTAATAGGACGAGTGTCTTCCGAGGTGTTGCCATGAGTGGAGTATGTAGGTACTAAGCCCCTAGGCAAGAAGGATTGTGATGGACAACCTCTTGAACTTTACATAAGGGCTTCAGGGCGGATCCACCTATGGCACTCCTCTTATGTCTTCATTATTGCCTTATGACTATGAATATATTTTGGATATCTAGATATTATTCATATTGCTAACAGATATATGTGTATGTGGAAATTTTATTAAATTGGTGAATGCAGATTTCAATCTAGGATTATTTCATTGGAGAAACGCATTCCTTTTGGAAAGAAGAAACCCTAAACCTAATCAACAATCGAATTCTAGGGCAAACAAGCGAATTCAAGAGCAAGGCTAGGTAAGGGACATTACAGCGTGCTTAGTGTATTTTTTAATTCTCATTTTCAAGGTTAAATAAAGAGTTCCCATTGTGAGAGAACTTTTATATTTTGATGTCCCATTTACAGGTGAAATCCATTTTGTTTTACTCAAGTGCTACCACTTTCTATTCATTTACTTAAGCTATTGAATATTTTCTGTGCATGTTTTTGCTGCAAATGGTTCAAAAGTGCATCAAAGGTTGAAGAAGAAAATACAAAAATTATGCTCACATAAGAAATTTCATTCTAAACACAAACCTGATGTTTTATCAATGAGTTCATGGTCTACTAGTAAGAAAGAGATCGCCATGATGATAACTTGAGTTCATTCCCATTTAATTATGATAATGCAAGCTATGTCAGGTAAGTATGGGTGTGACTTCTGGGTGAAATCTGATGAAATAGAAATCCCTTGGATGTAAAATCCAAGACAGTATCCTAAGCTTGATAGTGTGCTCTCTGTATGCATTAAATAAGATGGTGACAGTGAATAATTACCAATTTACTGGCAAAAAAACAAATATATTATAGTGAGATCATAACAGATTTCTGATAATGTCATGACTTTTCTTGGGTCAAAATTGTGTTTCTTCTCAGGTATCCAGTCTCAGACTTACTTTTAATTGGTGAATATGCAAATAATGGCTCTTATTTGTAGTGAAGGTCTTCTTGGAACCAAATGCATTGATGGGCAGTAGAATCGAAGTCCACAAGAGGCAAGGATATTTCCAACCATAGATTTACAACACATACAAGCTGCAGTAGTCCACATAGGGGAGGATATAGCAGAGAAACCCATAAATCAGAAATGCAAGGAAATGGGTCCAACCTAAAGGTGATTGGCATTGTACATCTAGTAAGTGCAATATGAAAAAACTAGAAAGACAACCCACTGGATAATTAGTTTTGTAGCAAATTGTGGATAAGCTATTACCATTTGCTTCTCTTTGCTTTAATGCTCAACATAATAGACCCTATTACTGTGTATTTGTTTTTGCATAATTCTGGATGGAGTGTGTTCAAACTCAAGGCCGAGGCTGTGCAGCAGTAACTCACCCTCATAATTGATGTTATTTTTCTAAATTAATGAGAACTGCTACAAAATCAAGAAAGACCACATAAGACATGGTTCCTCTCTGCCGCCAAGCTCTTCCACTTACCTAAAAACTCCTATAGCATGTATTTAGGAAAACACAGCATAACCAGATACCAAAAAAACAAAGACCAAGAAAAACCATGCTCAGAACTTCCTGTTAGAACCATAAAAATAAGAACCACCCAGAAAAACATAAGTGGGATTAATTTTATAGGCATTAATCATATGTAATGTGAATGACACACCTTAAGGGCACCAGAAAAGAAGTCTGAAACTCCGGAGATACGCCCTTCATTTACAAGCACTGATCCAGCTATACCTAAAAAACAAAAAAGTATACACAAGCAATATACAAAATCATTACATTTTCAAAAAAAGCAATATGCGTACATCATAAATGAGTCATACAGCCACTAAAACATTTTTAAGAATATAAAACACACAGAGATGCACAGAAACCATGGTAATGGAATTCTGTTTATGTATCTGGTATTTTGCATCCTTATTATAGCTTATAAAATAAAACTATAACAAGACCAAGCATAAAGTTTGAAACAATCTACAATCAACCTTGTTCATTCTTAAACATCATATACAGTCCAAAAAATGTGTCAATATTGTTATAAGTAAGAAGTAGCATAAACTTGACATTGTACCTTCTTCACAGGCTGCTGTGGTTAGGTGTTAAATCTTGCTGTCTTGCCAACAAATAAAGGCAAACATAGCTTGGAAGAAAACTTATTATTTGTGGACTACATTTTTAGCACCAAAAAAAGAGGTATGATGAGCCCAATAATACCAACGGGAATAACACAATAGACTCTTTCTACTTTACAAAAAGTGTCCTGGAAGTCAATAAATTTATTTGAACACAAATAAAATGGTAACACTCAATTGAAGATTCCAATTATAGAACACTCATTAAATCATTCTGGCTCATACAGGCCATGCATAAATCTGTGTCAAGCAACATTCTGCCCTGCAGTGTTTGTAGTTAGCAAATATTCTTATTAGTTTTATTTTACTTCTATGGTAGTCGGCATAATTAGTTTCTTGGATGTTAGTGGTTGTTCTTGGTAGTTGCTGACAGTCGGAACTTCTCACCAACCATCAGTCACTTTATATACTCCTATTGTACATGAGAAAGCAGACGGCATGTTTGCAGATTCCCTGAACTATTTTGAATAAGCATATGAATGAAATACATTGAGATATCTTTATGCAATTATTGGTCTGAGTTCTTTGTAGTTTATGGAATTCATTTATTCTGTTTACTGGGTTCAAGCATATTGAATTAGGCAGTAAACAGTGTTAACACAAATATGATTGACAAAAAATGGAGAATGGTCTAAAATATATCAGAAAAATATAATATAAAATAAGAAAAATCAGGATTTGATCTACAAACCAATCCCCCACTCAGACGTCACCTGCTTGGCTTCTTGGGAAATTCTTTCGTGATACTTATATTTCTAAAACATGCATAGCTAAGAAAACAAAAGCATCATTTATACTCCTACAATGTTTGACTCTTTATATTCTAATTGGGAGTGGCGAGTTTAGAATAAATTCAAGTCTAGATTGCCCAGCTTCACTAGCACAACAAAGTTACAAACGATCTCACCCTGACAATACCATACACCAGATATGAAGTCATTTGAGACTTAGAGAGTCCAAAAGTTGCCAGTGCATGTAACCGTTGATTAGAGAACCCCAAACTATGTATTGCTTTCCCTCGTATATAACGTTCATGAGTAGAGAACATCAAGGGTTTAAATGTCCTAGTTACTGTCACCTTGATTAGAAGTCCTAGTTTCCTGTTGCTCTGTCAGCCGATCCAAAAAGGTGATCAGTATACTCAAATCTTTTTGAATTCATTTCTCCACATCACCTAAAGGAATATTTTCAGAGCTCTTTCTTCTTTGTACCAATGTTTGCTAATTTTGTTAAAGGCAATCCTTCATATTTCCCACCAAATGTTTTCACATTCTTCTAAGTCCACCATCTAAAACTCTCCATATGGCAATAAATCAAAGGCCTTGTCAACAAAGTGTGAACTGAACTTTCCCATTAATTCATTGTACTACCCTCAACTCTCCCTGGAATATTTTTGTATTTGACACATGTGAATACCAAGTCTTGACTCTGCACTGAAAACAGAAGAGAAGTGACGTGACCAGTCTGCCAAGGAATCTCTCCTTGGTTTGGTTAAAGGCTCTAGTAATCTGTTTACTAGAATACCCATTCAGCTTGAAAACATGACACAGATGGTTCAACTCAAGGCTTAAATTATCCTCATCGCAAATTTGATAGGCTCTCAAGGCAAGGGTTTTGAGGACCCCACTTTTTTGGCTCAGGTGGTGATGAGAAGATGAGTGGAGGTATAGATCGGTGTGGGTGGCCTTTCAGAACACACGCCAACTGAGGGATCCATCAAGTTTTTTGAGAAGCAGAATGTCGAGGAAGGGGAGATGGTTATTAGATTCCAACTCCATGGTGAAGGAAATGCACAGAGCTAGGCTATTGAGGTGGGCATGGAAATCCTCTAACTTTTTCAAGCCGTGCGGCCAACAAACGTTGGTATCATCCACATATCGTTTCCACCACCTTGGCTTGAGAGGGAAAGAGTGAAGAGCCATTTCTTCAAAGTGCTCCATATAAAGGTTGGCAATGATAGGAGAGAGGGGGGAGCCCATGGCTACGCCATCAACTTGCTCATAGAAGTAGAATGTCGAGGAAGGGGAGACGGTTATTAGATTCCAACTCCATGGTGAAGGAAATGCACGGAGCTAGGCTATTAAGGTGGGCATGGAAACTTTTTCAAGCCATGCGGCCAACAAACATTGGTATCAACCACATATCATTTCCACCACCTTGGTTTGAGAGGGAAAGAGTGAAGAGCCATTTCTTCGAAGTGCTCCATATAAAGGTTGGCAATGATAGGACAGAGGGGGGAGCCCATGGCTACACCATCAACTTGCTCATAGATGACCCTTTGGAAAGAGAAAAAAGTGGATCTTAAGCAAAGCTCAACCAGGGTAACCATCTCCTCATTAGATTTGCGTCTAACAATTTCAAGAGCATCGGGGATGGGAATCTTGGTGAAAAGGGAGACTACATCAAAACTCACCAAGAGATCGGTACTCTCTAATCTTTTTTCCTTAATGAATTGGACAAAATGAGAAGAATTTTTTATGGAGTCCGACTTCCTTACGAGAGGGGCCAATAATTTGGAAAGGAAAGCAGCAAGATTGTAAGTTGGAGACCCCATGGTGTCAACAATGGGTCTCAAAGGAATGCCAACTTTGTGGATTTTGGGGACCCCATAAATGCGGGGGGTAACTTCCTTGTTGGGCACAAGACGCTTTTTGGTTGTCTCATCAAAAGAGGAGGAAGACACCATAGATTTGACTTTTTTTAAAAATTTGCAGCAAGGGTTAGAAGATAAGGATTTATAGGTATTGGAATCGGAAAGGAGATCGTACATTTTGGAAATGTAGTCTTGTTTGTTCATGACAACAGTAGCATTACCTTTGTCCACTTTGGAAAAAACAAGATCCTTGTTGCTCAATAATTTATTAAAGGCAAAGAGCTTAGCTTTCGAGATGTTGCATTTGGAGGTTTGGCATGCCTAAGGGCCACGGCACAATCTTACCTGACTTCCTAGGCCATGTCCACTAGAAGAGAACGAATGGCATTCTCAATTTCTATGAGGAAGTCCACGTGCAGAATAGCCTTAGAAGACAAAGCAAACTCAATGCCTCTTTTTAGAACCTTGAAAGCAAGGGGATCTAAGGCCGTGTCGAACAAGTTGACCACTACCTTGCACTCTCAATCATGGAGAGATTCCTCTCCATTACCTTGAGAGCCTATCAAATTTGTGATGAGCATGATTTAAGCCTTGAGTTGAACCATCTACGTCATGTTTTCAAGCTGAATGGGTGTTCTAGTAAACAGATTACTAGAGCCTTTAACCAAGCCAAGGAGAGATTCCTCTCCGTCGCTAAACCTAACCATTTCTCTGATCTCTCTAGTGCCTCCCTCCCTTATATTGATGGCTTAGCCCAAAAACTCTCCAAGATCCTCCATAAAAAAGGCATCCGATGTGCTTTCAAACCTCTCAAAACTTTGAGAAGTCGAATCCCTTCACTCAAAGACTCCAAGGACATTCTTCTCGACTCCCAAGTCTATAAGGCAGTGTGTTCATGTGGCACTCCTTATATTGGAGAAACAGGTTGATCATTTAGCACTAGAATCAAAGAGCATGGAGCTGACATCAGACATGAACAGATTCTCAAATTTGCTCTAGCCAACCACTCCTCTTCTACCAAACACCACATTTGTCTTGAGAACACTCAAATCTTGTTCAAACAAGACAATTTCTTCAAAAGGAAACTAAAAGAAGCCATTGAAATCAACAACCACCCCTTGAATCTCAATCAACATTCGAGAACCATTGCGCGTTAATCTTTAACTAACCTCCTTCCTTGCCTCTTCTTCCAACCTTTGGTCTCCTTCTTTGTCGAACTTCTTTTGCCTAGGGGGAGCCGGATTTGTTTCTGTTTTGTTTTGAGTGATTCGCGGTTCGGGATCTTTATCTGATCTTATTTCCGAACTCTTTCTGTCGACTTGTTCTTCTTTTCATTTTGAGCGTCTTGCTTCCGCTTGAACGAGATCCTTTTATTTTAAGTTTGTCCGACTTTGTTGTTTATGAAACCTGATGACCTCGGATTTATTCTGAGGTTTTTGAGTTCCGGCCTGAGTTGAGCATTTTGTATTGATAATAGAAGAATAAACTTTTTACAACACTGTTCACATGTTTACAGATTTATCACAGCTCAAGTCCATATATTTGTCCCATTATACATTTGGGCAGATTTGCATGAGTATTTACAAACAGAATTGTGCAACATAGCTCATCTACATCATTGCAGAACTGCTATGAATAGGCGTTGACTGGATTGGACTGCCCTGCAAAATCTTCCAAAGACATAAGGGACCTTGCCTATGTAATTGCTGACCAAAAGATTATAAACCAGTTTGATAGATGCTGCAACTGTCTTCCTAACTGTGCTGCTGGTCCCTGTTACTGCCTCCATTTGATTTATATGGAGCATCATTGCAGTCTTAGAAGGTTCTTGAGATTTGAAAACTCTTTTATTGTTGAACAAAGGTAATCAAAACATCAAACATCCTTCAAAGATGTCTATATACTTTCCAAATGGCCTTTATTTTTTGAATTGCATTCCAAGCACATAAAGGTTGAAATAATTCTTTTGAAGCCCTATCACCAACCTTCAACCGATAAAGTCTAGTTTTGATTCAGGTTTTGATTGGTGGTTGAGCTCACCATCTCTAGTTGTAGAAGCATATTAAAGGGTATGGCCTCGAGCTAAGGGGAGACACAACTTAGCTCCAAGGTCATGGCCACACAGGACTAGCAACATTGCAGCCAATTGGCAACCATACATCCACAAAAAGCAAGTTGTGTGTGTACTGACACCAACCCACCAACAAATTTAGCCACTATCACCTCTCAGACATGGCACCATATTCCAAACACATCGAGTATGAGTGAGCATAGGCCCATGTTAGAGGAGTGATTTGTTTAAGTAAAATTGTGTTTCCTCTATCTTGGGCTTTTGAAGACCCCATTCAATCTTGAAACAAGTTGGAAAGTGATTGGAAAGCACAATATCCAACAATGGCTCAATTAGAAGCATGTAACAACTAGCTATTAAAAAATATGGTTGGGCAAAAATCATCACACAACCATGCCTCTTTATCACTCTTTCAAACCCACTATGCAAATTTGACCACATACCTCACTAAAATGGCAATTCAATGGCCAAGTTAGGATCATAAAGGCCAATTTTATTGCACATGCCAAACCACACCTCACTCTCACCAATCATCCATCTCATTGGGAGCTGAGCTTGCTTGTCATAAACCACCTCAACCATGTCAAAGTCACCATTAAAGACATTGAGCCTCGGGAAGCTCATCAACAAGCCATCACCAAAGATGTGTCCTTTCAACCACATGATTTGAGGCGTAAATATTAATCCATAATGCTTTGTGTTCGAGCCAATTTAAAATTGTCCCTCTAGCAAAAAAATTCTGTGTGAAATCAGCCTTCATATATGTTTCCAAATCCTACATATCAAAATTTGCCAAAATATTAAAATCCTAAGTTTGTCAAATGTTATTTTCCTAATTGTTCAGCTAAATGTTCAAAGTTCAAAAACATCTAAAGTCAAAGTCTTTGTGTTTTGAATATTATCCAAGTGGCATGTTGGCAATGAAATTCAAATATTCTTTCCTCAAGCTAAAAATGAAAGTTTTTAAATCATTTTAATAATTTAATTAAAACAAAATGGAGCAAAAAAAAAGAAAAAGACAAAGAAGAAAAAGCAACGGATAAAAACAAAAAAGAAGGCAAAAAAGATGGAAAGTTTCTCAAATTGGAAACACTGCAGTCAAGTGGACAAATTATTTTCATGCTAGAAAAAAAATTGTTTTAAAATCATTCCAAAATGATTTTATTTAAAACAATTAAAATATTCAAAGCAAAAAAGAGATAATAATGTATTTTTTACTGTAATAGTTGGCATGAATTTGGGTGCCCAACATTGTGAGCTTTAATATAAAATATAAAAACCTTCATTTGTAAAGGAAATTGGTTGGGATTTTGTGGAGAATAGCTTGAGGTAAACTCTATAAACAGGTGTATTTTGTTCTAAAGAATAAAAATTTTGAATTTATGTTTGCATATACTGTAATAATGATTTGACTCTGTAATGAAGATATGAATGAGAATTTGCATGCAGATTGTCTCCTTTACCATGTTGCAATTTCTAGAAGAGAAATAAAATTTTAAGGAAATTGGAAAATATTTGCTTGCACATTTGCTGTGAGATTTGCTAGTTTGGTTTCCATACTTTCAAGGAGAGTAAGAAGTTTTTCCAGGCAGTAAGTGGGATTTACAGTATTTGTTAAGGATAATTAAGGATGATCTAGTGTAGCTTACATTTGTGGGTTTAAGTTATTGTAAGCCAATGACATTAAAATAGTTAAACTTCATAGCTGCTCTAGTTAGGATTTTAAATCATTGTAAGACAATGATATTCTATTTATAATTTTATTTAAACCTCCAAGCTGATTTTATATGGTTGTAGTGTTTAGACTTTATATTCCCAAGGACAGGGACCAATCTATTTCGGCATCTTGAGTCCATCCAAGTCACATAAAATTGAAAATCTGCATTTTTAGTGCATGTACATTAGTAGGGTAGGGGTTCGTCCATTATTCACAAGTTCAGTAATATAAACTCTGTTAAATCGCTGGATAAATTGTTCTTGTTGTATATCCATAGAGGATTTGTGTATGATGTTATTATTAGATGGATGATGTTGTGAGAAACCAGATACAAACATCTGTGGGGAATATTAACTAGTATTTCATTTATTGTCACATCATTCAGCCTAACTACCTATTTAGAGATCTTCCCATTCAGTTAATTGTTGTTTATCATTTAAGATCTCTGAGAAATACCTCCCAAGCTTGGCAAGGCTTAAAGAAGAGAAGGCCTTATCCACCCTCCTTTCAAGTTGGTCTTTTCACTTCCTTGGTTTGAGCATTGGTCACTTCCCCTTTGTCTACACTATCCCTAGTGTCTAGCCTTTGTGGTGAATATCTTAGGATTGAGATTGTTGCAGAAAAGAGTACCAACACTTTGTATCAATATTAAAAAGGACCCACAAAGCCTTTTTGAAAGGGTCACAACCATGGACAATGTAATGAGGCTACTACTTGGTAGAGATTAATGTCAAAATGCCCCCACACCCTTGCTCATCATTACTATTGTGTCAGGTCCCCCGAAATTGTAGCATTGAGATATAAAGCATCAAAAACAAGATATACAAAACACACATTAACACTGTTAACTATTTAATATTATTATGAGTATATTTATCAAGGATAATATTATAATTATAAATATTAAAAAATAATATTCTAATTACCAAAATATAAATACTATAATCATTATACATCAATATAAAAGATTGCAATACATTGAAATAAAATAATAATATAGTGGCAGCTTATTGTTATTATACTTTAATGATTAAAATACAATATATTAAAATGCAAATAAATAAACATTAAAAATAAATAAACAGATATTATTTTTTTGACTAAAATAAACAAATAACAAATATAAATAATACCAAAGCACCGATTCATAAGCAGCCCTAAACAAAGCAAACAGTTTAGAAGATTGCAGCGATTATAATTATTAAGCACACAGCATAGATTTAGATATGAATCGGGTCCTAAGGGCAGCAGCTGCATAGGGACACGTCCCTAGTCAAAGAACAAATATGACTTTTGGGTGATCGGGCTATAAAAGGGGAGTCAATTCAAGACCAAAGGATGGGGGGAAAGAAGTGAAGAATACATGAATATATTCTATACAAAAAAGAAACACCGAACCATTCCAAAAGACTTTCCTAATTTCTGCAGCCTGTGATATCTTGTTATTTATATTCATAAGATCGTGGCTAGGAGAATTAAGGAATCTTCAGCAATCGAACCAAAATAAAGATAAGTATTTTCTGTATTCAAATAATTAATTTAGTAAGTGTATTAAGGGTGTGGATAGGGACTATAGTAAGTATTCTTCATGACTTTAAATAAGATGATGAATACTTTATGTACTTAGAAAAATGAGATTTAAATGCATTATGAATTCAGGTATGAATGATTGCCAGATATATTAAGAATCAAAACAACAGCTAATGATTAATAAATATATTTAAATATATTATGGTTGATAGATACATTATTGATGGTTGATAAATACAATCTATACATAGTGATCTGATGTTATTTATTAATGTCATTTTGGAGTAATAAGATTATGCAGGCTATTATTTATTATTATAACATTGCTAATATGTCATTTTGAATTAGATAACTAATAATGTTAATTATGATATTTAATATAGAGTTACTCATGCTTAATCCCAATGTTCAATGTGGAGTACTAATATTCTACTTGTCAGACTATTTTAGTGATGGATCTCTAACTTGTTTGCCGGTGTTACACCCCGATTGTATAGTTCCTACTTACTATTACTGCATAGGGTAAAATTTGTTGTAATGAGAATTCTGAAGATGAATAAAATATGTTGTTCCATGTTATCAATATGAGTGTTTTCACATTTGATGATTGTCTCATTTAATGTTACTTTAATTGATGTTATCCTTGGTGAAATATTGCATACAAGGTTATTGAATTGTGATTATTCTAACTTTGGAGATGTTTATGTATATTGCTTATGTTATGAACATTTGACTGCCGTGAGCATGTGTTAGTGTATGCAGGTACAAGTACCATTCCTCCAGGCGGTGGGGAAGTATCATTCGGGAAAAAATCTTGGTCGGGTAACCGGTAAAGTAAACTATCTGAGCATACACACACATCACCTTAGATTGAGTGAACTGAGTCAATTTGTGTGGGTTATAGGTAAGTCATTCATAGCTTGTATGTTTGCATTAGGAGTCGTGTTTACTTCTGCATGCATTTGCAAGTGATGTTTATATATGTGGGTTCTGAGATTTATCTTGTGATATTAAGATCATATGGATAGGTGGGATGTAGATGGAAGTATGTTTATATGTATGCACATACGTGTCAAGAGGATCTAATGACACATATATGCATATGTATAAAGATACCACACTGACACATCTATCAATATGATGGTAATGTAAATGAATGTAAGTGAATCGAATGTGGACATATATACATATATATAGTATATACACGTATCCATATGTATATACATATCGATACAAGCATACGTTGGCAAATGGATATGCTCATACGGATGCATCGATATGGTATACCTACGCATACGTGTACATAGAGGAATATACACATATATATATAATGGATATGCTCATACGGATGCATCGATATGGTATACCTACACATACGTGTACATAGAGGAATATATATATATATATATATATGTATACCTACACATACGTGTACATAGAGGAATATATATATATATATGGTATACCTACACATACGTGTACATAAAGGAATAATATATATATATATACACACACATCTTGTATAATGTGGATATTAATATTATTATTATCGGATGTATGCTGACTGGCTCACGATATATATATATATTTAATAAATATATATATATATACATACATATATATATATATACATACATATATATATATATATATACATATATATATATATATATACATATATATATATGTTTAATATATGTGAACTATAAATATATATTTTATATTATTCTCATCTTTGAAAATTGAATTATTCAGATTTAGTAAATGAGCCGATTTAATATTATTCTCAAACTTTGGAAAAATCGAATTATTTATGAATTGCTTAAATGAGTCGATTTAATATTATCATTTAAACTTTGGCGTATGAAGGCCGATATAGCTTAACATGATGAAATTCGAATTTGAATTGCACACGGCGCTGGAACAAATTGCGCATCCCCTGTTAGTGAACACGCAGGGATAAATCCATGAAATGCATTTTAAATCTTTGACCTGGTCGAAATCCATAGCTTGACTAAATTCAACGCAGTAATTGATATTTTGTCGACTCAACCAAAAAGGTAGTCGATGGCTATGTGTTAATGAGTTACGATTGACTTCTTCTCTGAATATGAAAATCCCGCCATATCATGGGTATTGGCGCCACCTCTAAAACCAATTTCTATAGGTGTTGATTTATGAAATTCTCCATGTGCTTTTGGAAACAATCTTCATAATGCTGGCAGAATTGGAGGTCGATTCACCATGTCCATTGCTGAGTACAGGCTGGATATGGCGCCACCTCCAAGTTGAATATGTCAAATGCCAATGGTGTCAATTCACATGCCATGGCTATAGGGAATGTTGGAGGTTGGGCTCACTATAAATGGTCACCCAACTCTCCTAAATCGTATTCATTCACCTTTCTCTTTCTTATTTCACTTGGCCATTCACCATTCTCATTATCTTGATCAGCTTTTGTCTTTTGCCTTTTGTGATTGCCTTATACAGCAATTGCGCATTCATCTTGTGCATAAATATATGATTCATTCTTCCCATTTCTAAGTGAACTTTAGTTGCAGCCACTCCTCATATTTCTGAGTGAGCCTTACTGCAGCCAGTAATCACATTTCTGAGAGTTCATTAATACCTTTGTGAAGGCCGAATTCTACCAAAGGAATTCGTCATTATCTATTAGTTGTTTCTAAGTGTGGAAAGAGGGAATTTGGTGAGGAAGAATTGTTAACTTCTGTAGTGCTGGGAATTAATTCGAGGAGTTGGATTGAGCTATAAGAGAAGGCAGCTCTGTCATCAATTTGGGAGAAGCAAGTACAGGCATGGAATATTCTTCTACTATTTATTTGCAAGAATTATAATGCTGTTTGAATTGTATTTTCTGTCTGTGCATAGGAACTGAATATGTTTGTCTTCTATGAAAGGAAAAATGATGCATTTTAGATATGCTATACAATGTTTGTAAGATCTGCATAATAGGAGAATGTTGTATGCATTAGTTACTATATACTAGGTTGGAATGAATGCAAGAGTCAAGTAAAGTTCAACCAGCTAAAGTTATTAGTTTAACTCGGGAAAGCTTGTGTTACTCCTAGGATAAGAATTCCAGTATGGGAGGGAACTTGTGTACTTACTTGTTAAGCAGATTCATTTCTAGTATTTTAGTATGTTGTATGTTGTCTAGGGTACGGATTATCCATTGACGGACAATACCTATGCGTAGTGTAAGATAGCCCTAAGTCAAATCGGCCCTGAATAGTGTATGTGACAAATGACCCTCATTAGAACATACTAAATGAAACACTTTGGCCAAAGTAGTGCAATGTACGAGATCCACTTGACTGTGTGATGCTTGAGACTACACTATCAGTTCACCGTGATCCCGTATTACATACTAGTTCGAGAGTTGCCGGATTGCACAGGTTCTAGTTATGTAGGACATAGCACTATGCTCAGTTGGTTGTCGTTATCGGTTACTCTACCAATCTCTTCGTCAAGGGGAAGGGCCATCTATCGATTGATAGATGTGTGGGGGACCGCATTAAGAGTCCGTGGTTGGCGGAAAAGCGCACAAGTGATGCTTCTCCTCCACAACAGGCGATCGAAGAACCAAGATTTGAAAGGACCGATTCCTGGACCTTCTTACTACTATTTGCTCAAAAGCTCCATGAGTTATGTATGTATTTGTATGCTTTCTTACTCTGATGTATATTTGAAAAGAAATGGAATACATGTTGAAATATGTTGTATCTTGTTTGGAAATTATTTATAAAAGAAAAGAAAAATTTTATTGCAATGGCTTTATTATTCATTACCTTTACTTATTGGTGTAAAATTAAGAAAATTTTACTTTATTTAAGGGTTAGGGCGTTACAGCCGGGACTAAATCAATTCAAGGTATAGTCTAGGGCTCATTGCTTGGAAAATTGATAATTTAGAATAGATTCGACAAAACTCCTATTAGGGACATTACATATTGAAAAAGAAATTGTTCGGCCATATGACATGACAAACTATTGAAAGGAAAAAACCAACAAACTTGATCTCCTCAAGACAAAATGTCAAAATTAGAAAGTCTCTATCAAAACTCCCATACAACATTCTTGCATTGTGGGTCCATTAGAACCTTGACATTCCATTGGTAACAATTCATGAAAAAAAATGGGTCTGACACATCCTTGAAGTCCAACCCTTGAAATATAGAGTATTTATTCAATAGAAACTTATAGTTCTTGTTGGGAGAAAACTCTCCAAACTACATATATTGTTTGTCTAGAACAAATTCCCTTTTTTCAACCACACAAGGAGGGTTATGGGAGCAACTATAACCCTCTAGTGGAGATGAGGTATGAATTTGAGACATAGCACCAAATTCTTGTGAAGATAACATGCTTGTTCCAAGTGGCATTTAGAGTATATGGGCTTACTAACCTCTTTTGAGGATCCTCCAAGGGCTCGAGAGGTCTTTGGTATGGAAAAATGTTTAGCCTTGTTGGTAACTAAAGGACAATCACTAATTTTGTGGTTAGAGAATTGGCACTGGAAGTAGATGTTTTGGCAAGTTGATATATAGAAGCCATTGGACATGGTGCATATTGCCAATTTGTATCTCAATGGACTCATTGAGATTCTATGAAAGGTCAATTTCCACACAAACTCAACATTGAGGGCAAGCCGAGTAAAACTTATCAACTTCAATGCAAACCACCCTCAAGAGAGAAGGCTATGTGGTGTAGGAATGACCAACAAGGCAGAGGCAACCTAAAGAACTCAAGCCAAACTGGCATCTTAAGAGCCTACTTGTCAAATGCAACAAAATTCCTAGCCCATGGGGGAAACTAGTAACAAGATATGCACATAGTAAGGATTTGTGCATAAGGACAACATCTACATGGTCAACATCCACAAAGCAAAGGAGAAAGAACCCCTTGATTTAGTTTTGGACTATGTCCAACTTAGCCCCATGCAGTTTACCTAGCTTTTAAGAATGCTTCCAAAAGGAATTCTTCCAACAAAATAGCCTATAAGAGTAAATTGTTCTAACCAATTGCATGCATTATCAAAGTTCAGAACAAGAACATCCACAGGAGTTTTAGAACTCTCATCTCATCAAACACTTTTGAGACAAGCTTCTTAGGCTTCTTCAAACATGGTGCCATCATTTGCCACTTTAGGACTAGTCGCTCCAAAATTAACAACTTAGTTGTTTGATTTGAATGCCATTATATAGATTTAAATGCCCTAAGGATGAGAAAATTATAAAAAATGCTCTACGATAAATGCAAGAGTTAAAAATATCCCATTGAACTAAGAAAAGGTGGTGTGAACCAAGGTAAGCTAGCAAGGGAAATAAAACCAACATAGAATTTATGACTTAACTTCACTCTATACCTTGTAATAAATAGCACACAAGAAATCATTAAAGGAAAACTAAGAAAAAAATAAGGTTGTTTGATAAGTGTGTAACACAACTATATGGTTCTCATGCATAATGTCACAAAGTCAAAGGTTTTAGTGATGATAAATTTAGTAGCAAATTCTAAAAACTAATGAATAGTGTGCTTCGCTCAACGTTGTGCAAGCAATCACTAAGGTTGTCCGACCTCATTTTGAATTCTAACCCACTTCCATCTATGCAATTGATTTTTAATTTTTTTACCCATTCTTGTATTGGATGCTGTCCAATTTGTTTTGCACTATACCCCTAAGATGAATTAAAGAACTATAATGATATAATCCATTTGCACAACATGCTTCAATATTTGTTGAACTATAATTGGACACCTCAATTTAAGCAACTATAATCCAATTTCACAACACATTACTTTTGGCTCTTTGGTCTTGCCCTTATTTCATTGTCAAGTGGCTTTCTTGACTTTTATTTCGTTGTCCAGTGGCTTTCTTCAGTTTATCTGAAAATTGAATTTTACTTTTGGTTTGCTTTTTTTTTTCCCATGTTCGCATGGAAACTCAATTCCCCATATAAAATTGATGATTTTATTTTCTAATGTAAGGATTTATTGAATGAAAATGAGTCAATGACCCTTTATAAATAAGAGCAAGATATGGGAATGCTGTGAGATAAAAGCTCAGTTAGAATGTATGGCCTCCTTTCTCAAGGGGAACATCTTTTTATGAGTGCATTCAAAACTTATATTTGTATATTCAAAGACTACATGCTTCAATATTAGTTACTGTTGCTTTATATGGGTCATTAAGAATATTGATGATCGTTTAATATTTTTTGCTTGTTATCAAATCTTTTGATCAGTTTGTAGCACTTTTCTGTCAGTTAACATTTCATGTCTAACCATCTCCAATGCAAAAGGAAAAAGAGTTGAAG
>VDFB02075321.1:365738382-365829991 GCA_007258455.2 Sequoia sempervirens
GAGTTTTTAATATTCTTGGTTATTAAGGTGGACATATCCATCATCTCATCTCAAGATTCCACATTTTAAGGGTCATTTACCAAAAGCTTTGTTCTAGGCTAAGCTAGTTAAGTTTAGCTTACAAAGGCTACCCTCTAGAATCTCCTTGTATGTAGCATCAGTTTTCTTCATATACCAATCAAAATTATTGATAAGTGGATAAAATAAGAAATTATTTCTATGGTTAGGTAAGAAGAAAAAATAAATTCCCTTGATGCTTATAAAAACGTTTATAAACCAAAGAGGAACAAGGATTAGGGTTAAGAATAATAAGATATTTTGATTTATCTCTAAATGTTAAAATATATTAGAGAATTCACAATGAAGATAAGGAATGGAATTATATTACTTCTAAGAAATACCTAAGATGAAGGAACGAGAACTTCTTATCTAACAATGATCTTTTGTAAGGATCTATGATATTGAAAATTATAGTTACCTACGAATTTATTATCAAAAAATGAGCCAAATGGAAACTTGGAGATGGTGTAATATATAAATTTTATGAGTGTGTTTGGCTCTTAAATTCTCATTTAAAGGAAGTGTAAATATTTTCATATTTTTTTATGTTTGCGAGAGTTTGTTGCGGTTAAATTTGCTAACTACATCGAGGTGATGAATGGAGTGAATATTTGGAAGAATCTTTATTTAGATTAATCCCCCCTTTAGAGTGGTGATCTATCAAAATTAGGATCACTACTATAAAATTTTCACATTTTTCAAGGTGAAACTAGGGATGAGTTGTTGTGGGTTGTTGTCCCTTTTGACTCTTTCAAGCATAGGCATACAATTTTTAAGGATAGAAGATTGGAGGATGATGTAATTTTAATTTTTCTCAAGAATAGAGAGAGTTTGAAAAAAATCACTCTAGACATGCCAAAAGCTCATTCATACCACCATGGAATGAGGTTACAGTTTCCTAATGAAGTATGCCACTCTAAAATAATGGTTCAAATCTCTTTATTCATATTACTATGTGTTTTTTAATTGATGTTGATACAAGATATGGGTTCCTTCCTATTCTATCTTCTATCATCCTTGGAAAACTTGATTAATGATTGTAAAAAATGGTTAGTTATCACTAGATTTTTAATCATGATAATTATAAATTTCATTAGATATAACAACCCTTTAATCCCCATCCCTAGAAGGAGAAAAAGAAAAGAAGGGAAAAGGGTATTCAAGTCCTCCATTGACTCAAGTTTTAGCCTCCTTAATAAACACATTGTTCATATAAAGGACCACTCTTGGGAGAAAAGTGATGTTGTTGGAGAGTATGAATTAGAGATTAACAACTCCCTCGCTATGGAGAATATAAATGTGATCCATGAAAAGAAGAGAAAAATAGTGGTCGATTTCCCAAGGCCAAACCCACAAGAGGATCTTGCTGCTAATATGAGTCCTATGAAGTAGGATGGTGAAATGATGAGTTGTGTTATTTCAAAGGAGCCATTGAAGAATATTGGGGACCATAGGATGGGTGTTGTGAGAACAAGGAAAGAGAAGTATTTCCATAAATCCTCATTTTGCGGTGCTTTCCTTGGTATCTAGGACCTATATCCTACTCCCCCAATGATCTAATTTTATCCTTGAGAAATCTTGAATTATTGGAGGGTGTGGAAAATATGGTCAAAAGAAAAGGTACACAAAAACACTCCGTACACTAATATTCCAAGGAGAGTGTTGTGCAAATTTTATTATTTTAATAATTATATAAAGTAGAAACATATTTAAACATAAAATAAACAATAAACCATTGCACCAATGTACATGGTGAAAAATCATTCAGGAGAATAACTCTACACTCCAAATCAGCTCAATGTATTATTTAGTAAGACACAATTATAATATACTTATAGAGAAACCCTTAATTTGAGTATCACCAACCAAAGATCTAGAGAAATCATAGCAACTTAATAGTATCTACAAAAATATACACACAACCTCCATCTCAAGAACCTAATATATGTGATACATAATACACAAATGCATTGAATGATAATTAGAAAACCATGAGATAAAACTACCCAAAAAGTGGCACCCAAAATTATCGCCAATAAAAGATTCCTTATGATGTGATATAAAATGCATCATAAGCTAGTCAACAAGTGTATCTCCCCTTTATAACTCTTTTATGCAAGTCCAACAAATTTTTACATTTCTATGTAAGCTTTTGGAAGCCATAAATTTTTACATTTTTAAAAAAATTGAAGAACCCAAAGAGATATATGTAAAAATAACCCCTATAGGTTATGCTAAACACCAAGAATATATATTTTTGTGAAAAAACTCTATAGTTCAAAAATTAAGTTTTCTATTTTATACCCAAAAAAATACACTTTTTGTATTCTTAAAATTAGGAGCAAGGTTGAGAAACCTTTCCCAAAATTCTCCCACTTGTCCAACACCTTAAAATAGAAAAGTAAGTGTTAACACCATTATCTAATTGTTAGGGGCTAAGAGGCTCATAGAATTGTAGGACCACATAAATTTTTCTATGCTAATTGGCTTCATTATCACATCCACAACATTCTACTAGACATAAATATGCTTTTTCCTTGCATAAAAGGTTGTCAGACATATAAAACTTTGTTTGTTGCAATGAATCGTAATGACTCCTACTTTTAGTCCAAATTATGAACACAATGTATTAATCTAGATGGGTTCCTAATAATAATGTGTTGTTTTCATGTACTCTTCTTCTCTAGTGGATAAAGTAGCCATATCCTATCTCTTACTCATCCAATTGATTGCACCATAAAACATAGTGAAAACTAATCCACTAGTGAATCTTCTACTATTGAATCTCCAACCCAATATAAATCTACAAATCTGTTACTACAAGTTGAATGTCTACCCCTTGTAAGATAATCATGATAGCATAAGGAATAACTAGAGGTACCCAACAAATACTTGAAGTCCCTATTCACCACATTCTAATGTACTCATCTAGGATTATACATAAATCAACCAAGGACTCTCATTGCTTGGGCAATGTCTAGCCTTTTATAGAACATAATATACATCAAATTATTGATTGCACTAGCACAAGATACTTTTCTCATATCCTTTATATCACTTAAAGGATAAATTGGACACTAATTAATAGGTAAATTTATCTCCATCATAATAGGAACACACCATGTCTTGCAATATATCATGTTAAACCTCTCTAATGCTAAGTTCACATACTTTGGTCCAACCAATTTTTTTTGTTCATTATATCTCTTATAATTTCCATCCCCAAGATGTACTTGACTACCCTTAAGTCCTTATCTCTAATTGTGCTAAAAAGGCTTCAAATCACAAATCAAAAACTTTTTCATTATCAAAAAATAACATATCATCAACATATAATATAATAATGATAATATGATCATTGTCCATCTCATAATTGATTAAATGATCTAATTTGGATCTTAAAAATCCTAAAATCAACACAAAAGAATAAAAAATTTGGTACCACATTCTGGGATATTTCTTAAGACCATACAAATATTTCTTCAACTTACAAACTATATGTAGTGCTCTAATTTTTTCATATAAACTCCTCCTATAAATCACTATGAAAGAATGTTGTTTTCACATTCATCTACTCAACCTTGAGATCATACAATATACCTTAATTTTCTCTTAAAAACTCATTTTCATCTAATAGAATTTCATCCATCAAGAAAATGTACTAGTCCCATGTGTTATTTTTCTTCAAGGAATCCATCTCCAGATCCATGACCACCTTTGTGAGACACCACTTTTTCGTGATCATGTTCACTTCATGTATCCTTGATGATACATTATTCTTGTTTGATGTGTTATATGCTTCTATGTTCTAGATTTATTTTGTCCCTTAATGTTATCATGACTCATACTCGATATTTTTATGTGTTTATTGTTTGGACATTATTTACAAGATCATTATGGATAACAATTGTTTGCTATGCATATACTATACTTATACTCTTATGGTTGTTTTAATTATCATGAATATGGCTAAATGATGGATTTGTATTATTGATTAGGTGAAGTTATTATTTGATTACATCAAGTGGTTATGAGAGTAGATATTGTGGAGATGAGAATTAAATATGTTGATGTTTACTTGTGATGGTTATTAGATTTAAATCATTTTTATATGATTTCTTAGTTGATTATTATTTTTGAAATTTTATTTTAATTTATGATAGTTTCTTTGACTATTATCTATGTGATGTACTGACACCTTTTTCTGAGTGAATAGGTGAATTTTATCAATGGTGGTTGGGGTCACATAGTTACTTCCATTGTTTTATCCTTGTGAAATAGTGACCTTATCTCGTATGGAGAAATAAGGTCACGAGGTATGATGTTGTGAAATATTGTTTAATGTGTTGTATGATCATGTGAATATGTGAAAGTTTATTTTATTTACCTTTATGGGTTGTCTTTTGGTGTGTATTCTTTTATGATTTTGTAGATACCTTAAATTGCCCTGAATGACAAACAACACTATTTAACTAACTTTCACCCTTCTTCCCTAAATGATTAAATAATACATTATTATTTAATTATTATCAAATTTTCTATTCATCTATTAATTAAGTGATTAAACATTATTTAATTAATTCATCCTCAATCATCATTTACATCATTAAACCCTATTTTCCTCTATTAATTGAATAATCTTTAAATTATTTAATTAACTCACTATTTCATCATTTATCTAACTTTATTCCTCGTGGGGTAAAAACACAATCTTGTATCACACTTTATAAAGGAATTAGCCAACAACAAAAAAAATTATGAACTTCAACCACATAAAAGTGGTCTTTATGTTTTGAATTTCAAAATGATGTAAACTAATGAAATGTAGAACTTTTGATGAAGTTTATTCATATAATTTTTTAGATTTAAAAAATATATATTTTTATTACTTTTTTTATCAATTTAAGAATAGATTTTGGAATGCCAAAAATTTCATAAAAAAATGACTTCACGGGCCGTCAAGAAATAAATTGAAAAAAACATCATTTCTCCCTAATTTTTTTCTCCAAATAGGTAACTTCAATATCTTGTGCATGGATTTTTTTTTTAAATTTTGATGTATATTTTTCTCGTAATAATGTTTTAAAGTCAAACTTGTCAGAATTCGACAGCTTTCACAGGCCATCAACTATTGTCTATTTTTTTAGTCATTTTTAAAAAACAAATTATACCCTTTTGAAGAAGACTCTCTCCTCTTGTGCCCCATATATTTTTCAAAAAAAATTAATATGTTTTACTATTTTCTTTTAATTTCTAATCAACCTCTTTTTTAACTTTAACAACCTACTTGCATTATTTTAAAAATAAAATATATTAAAACTAATCAAAATATTAAAAAAATTACATATTCGGATTCACCACTCCGAGCTCTACAAAAGGGTATTTTTCTTTAAAAAAAAAAATCATTCTGACTAAAGAAATACTTAGCTAAAGTTGAAAGTTTCAAAAAATTCTAAAAAAAATTGAGTTGGTTGCCAACTAGGATGCCATATAGACAATTTCGGTAGAAACAGTTTCTATAGAAAGGGTTTCAGCCGAAACCCTTTCTATAGAAACCCCACAATAAAATAAGCCAATTTGAAAGCAACAAAGGGCAACAATTATTATTTTTTCGATTCTGCTGAAACATATTCGGTCGAAACCCTGTGTGCCACGTACAAGCCATGTGGTTTTGGTTGAAACCTATTCAACCAAAACATTTTCGCTTGAAACTATTTATTTGGCAGAAAGTGTGATACAACTTTGTGTTTTTACCCACTGATTAATTAAATAACATCAATTATTTAATTATGTCGCTAATTTACCCTATTCATCTAAATCAATTAAATTATTATTACTTAATAGTTTAATTAAATCACTTTCCCCTTTCTAAACATGAATAATTAAATTAGTTATTCAACCTCATTCAAAAAGGTCAACAAACAAATACAACTTTATTTGTTAAAGTCAAACATGACTTGCACGTTCAAACTTTAAATGTTAATTAATTATCCTCACTCCTTTTGTGATTGAGCAAATCACAACCATTGATTGCTCACTTTGATTGGCTAACTGATTCATCTATTTCCTGATTGATTCATCCATTTCCTAACTAATCGATCTATTCTTCAATCCCATTAACTACTCAATTTGATTTCCTCAATTCCACATATTATGCAATTAACATCCTTAATTGGATCTATCACAGAAGCTAACTGAGCAATCTATTTCCTCTCAACGGTTCTCAACCATTGATCGGGATTTTGCATTGTTGTTATCTCGATCGTTCATTTTGAAACATGAAATCTATAAAACAATCTTCTACCTTCTCACAAATCATCCAAAATTTACATAAGCAAAGCACCACACAATTGCCTCTTGAGCATGCTACGATTTATCATCACGTTCTAGTTCAACATCGCACACATTGAAGCTTTTACAACGCATAATGGAGGCTTTGTATTAATTGTAACAACTCAACATTCAACATTGATTCAAATATACTTCGACACGAGATGTGTAACAATATATTTTATTAAGTTCATTGTTTTTTATATTGTTCATTTCATGAGTAATGGGTTTAGGAATTCTTAATTTTATTTTGAATTAAGCTTTTGTTTAATTCATTTATGATTGCTTTTTGTATTCATATTTCCCCCCTTACAACATTTGGCATGCCTGGTGGGACAAAATGTCATAAGGGGGGGAATATGAATATAGAAAGCAATCATAAATGAATTAAATAAAAGCTTAATTCAAAATAAAATTAAGAATTCCTAAACCCATTACTCACGAAATGAACAATATAACAAACAATGAACTCAATAAACTATATTGTTACCCATCTCGTGTTGAAGTATATTTGTATCAATGTTGAATGTCGGATTGTTGCAATCAATACAAACCTCCATTATGCATTGCAAAAGCTTTAATGTGTGAGATGTTGAACTAGAACACGATGATAAATAGTAACGTGCTTAAGAGGTAATTGTGTAGCACTTCGCTTATGTAAATTCTGGATAATTTGTGAGAAGGTAGAAGATTGTTTTATAGATTTCACATTTCGAAATGAACGATCAAGATTAAAACAATGCAAAATCCTAATCAACGGTTGAGAACTGTTGAGAGGAAATAGATTGCTCAGTTAGCTTTTGTGATCGATCCAATTAAGGATGTTAATTGCATAATCTGTGGATTTAGATTGCATAATCAGTGGAATTGAGGAAATTAAATTGAGTAGTTAATGAGATTGAAGAATGGATGGATTAGTTAGGAAATGGATGAATTAGTTAGGAAATAGATGAATGAGCTAGCCAATCAAGTGAGCAATTAGTGGTTGTGATTTGCTCAATCACAAAAGGGGTGAGGATAATTAATTAATTAACATATAGAGTTTGAATGTGCAAGTCATGCTTGACTTTAACAAATAAAGTTGTATTTATTTGTTGACCTTTTTGAATGAGGTTGAATAATTAATTGTTGGAATACGATACCACTGAGAGGGGGGTGAATCAATGGTATGACAAATTTCAAACAACCTTGAATTAATATTTTAAGGCTTTGCCCTTATAAAATGCAAGGTCAAAATAGTTCAACTATCAAGTGCAACATCATACATGTAAAGCTATCAAACTTGACTCGTCACAAAGAGTATACATAGATCTTCAATTTGACTTAATCAATTTGCACCAATTTATGCTCATGTTATTTCAATGATACAAACATTCATTTATTGAATGTAACATCAATTAAGATACTTGAGCAAACTCAAAGATAATCAAAAGAAGACAATCACACCATAACACAATTGTTTTTCATGAGTGGAAAATCCTCATAGGGATGAAAAACCACTCTGTAAAATGCCTCATTGGCTTACCAAAATGCCTCACTGGAAAAGCCTCACTGGATACAAAACCTCATTGGTTACAAGATGCCTCACTGGCAAAGGTCAATCTTTGTCTCACTGACATGAACTTACAACACAATCTTCAATCATGAAGAATACATTACAGAGGGTTGCTTTGTTTCACTGCATACCATTTCCATTTCCCAAACTAACAAATTCTATATCCTAAATACCCATTTACTTGGAATCTTTAAAATATAAAATATATCAGTTTATACAATCCATTGTTTTGCACATTGCTTGCAAAACTTCTTTACATAATTTTGTTTATACATTCATCATAATAACTCTGTGAAAGCACTAAACCAATAATAACGATAAATCACTATTTATATAACAATCAATAGTACACATAATGTTACCATCTGTCACTCATTACAACCATCAAATGTAACCTTTAAAACCTATTACAATAACTACATGTCGAGTCATTGTGATGACTTGACTTTAACAAGCTTTAATCTGCCTTTCATAAAATTAAACCGTTCTCATAACTGCCCTTGAAGACACCGTGATATGTTTGCCTCAACAACCTAAACTTTAACAACAAGAAGATTTAAAGACCATGTGCCCTAGCAGCAGGGGTAAATAAGACACAATCTCTACATTCAAAGATGCACCCAAAATAAAATCCCTTTGTTGACATAACCCCTGTCGACCTTGCAAATGATTTAGGCTTAACACAAGGCATAAACAAAAATGAGATGCCCTTGAATAACCGACAGCCATTGAAAAGACATATGCATTGCATAATAGAGGTCGACTATATACATTAAAACCAAACTTGTTAAAGTCACATTCCTGAGCATTGTCACATTAGGCCAAACCATCTTGAATCATGATGACTACAAACAATATCTCCAAACCCTAACTTTCCTACCAAAGTCTTCATGCCCTAACTCGACCATCTCAACTACTTTTGAGTTTTGCAAATGATTAACTTTAAGGTTAAATGATATCAAGACAATTCCTTATGTCTTTTATCACTTTACAAATCAAAAACCCAAATATCATAATCTCGGCCTTTGTCATTATGTGTTGTCTATTTTGCATGTGTATCAAAAACAACACTATAACACTTGTGTCGATCTAAGTCTCAATGGCATCGAGTGCTAAGTGAAATCCAAGACTATATCATTATGTTGGCCTTTGTCATTATGTGTTGTCTATTTTGCATGTGTATCAAAAACAACACTATAACACTTGTGTTAGTACAAGTCTCAATGGCACCGAGTGCTAAGTGAAATCCAAGACTATAATCACTATCGTTGCCTTAGTAAAAACAATGAAATCTAATAATCACCAACTATCAAAATCAATGTGCCATGACCAATATAAATCATTGATCAATGATAAATATATATAATCCAAGAATGTAAGATGTCAAAACATCAACTGTATGTATACCAAATATGTTGTCCCTGTATACTATCTCAAACACCAATGTTAGTGTCACTCAAAAACACATAAAATAAATGTTGCCTTTGTAACCAAACCAAAAGTCTTCAATGAATACCACACATGTATGCAAAATGTATATCACTTGAATATGTATTTCACTTGTAGATATGTGTCAAATCAATCATGCAACCAACCCAAACTAAACCATGATAACCATTAAATGTAGAAGACTTGAGAATATATGCCAATAGAGTAAGTGCCAAAACAACCCTTGACATCAATGCCAAAACCAATGTCAAAGGAATCAACGAACTTCCCCTTTGGCATTGATGTCAAACTTGCCAAAGAATTCAATCAAATATAACTTATATGAGCACCAATGCATGAATCGAATATAACCTGTATGAGCACCAATGCACCAATCCCTGCCATGTCAAACAATCACTAGCATTATGCAATATTGAGCATTAAACATCATGAACCAAATGCTGGATTGAAAACCATAAACCTGTCACTAAACTCATCTCCCCCTTTTGACAATAATGCCAAAGGTCAAAGGGGTGGGAAATCAACAAATACCTACTGATGAACAACAATCTGTTGTAGTGACATAAAACAACATCAAATCTGAATGAATAAAACTGAAAAGAGCACTACACAATGAAATATAGGACTGCCATGACATGAAAACTAAACCAAGTCATTACCACGCTGAAAATATAACCCATAGGTATAGAATATGCATGAAAACTCCCCCTAAAACCATGCGATAAAAGAGATAACACTACAAATGAAGCATGGGCATGTCAAGTAATGAGCATATATCAACCTGTGCATGAAATATACCATCTTGCTATATTGAACTATCATCACTGTCATCAAAACCGAATGTCAATCACAAACAAAGCCACTGTCATGAATGCCAATCACCATTGTCAAAGATATGACCATCCAAATGCAAAACAAATTTGCAAAGTGCAAAGTATGTATGTACTAAAATATACCAAGCCATGTATGTACCAATGCCAACCAAAATACTGCCAAGATGAAAGTAGTGTGAAGAAACTACTTGCCAAGACAAATTTCAAGTGAATGCATGCTCAAGTGACTGAAAAACAACAAAGAGCCACCAATAATGTAACCTACATAGAGGAGCCAAGTATCAAGAAACCAATTGATCAAGCCTTATAAACTATTGCAATGCCTTCAATCCATGAGAAGAGTATCAACATTAGTAAGCATAATGACATGATTTATATCATACTGTGGACTATTTTGACAGTAATGACAAACTCCACCAAGCCAACTAATTGAGATGAATATCCAATGAGTATCAAAATCAATGTGAACTAAATACAACAAGCTATGTGCACAAGTATCTTTGTGAGAGAATCTAAGAATCTTTGCCACGTAAGGTTCTTCAACATCAAACCCTCAATATCTTGAGATATAGCAATGCTTGTAGTAGCTCTTTGAAGATTACCAAGCTTCAACACAATGCATCAATAACATGAACTTTGCATAAGCATTAACAAAGTATTGTTGACATTAAACACCAAATACCAGGTCCTACAAAGTAAATCACTTATTCCCCTTACAAATGAGCTCCATATAAAGGATTGCAAACACTATAGTCATGAGGTGACTTAATATGCATTGTCTCTAGCTTATAACTTAATGTGCACTATGACAATGAAGAATGATGTCAGTAAATCTTCAAATCATCACAAAGATTATTCATCATTAGGAAAAGTATCCCACATTACGTCTCAATACCAATAATGTGTAAACAAAAACTTATGAACTGCTCTTGTAAACTTTGTCACCATGATGGCATGTATACCAAGACTATCAACATAGTAATCTATGTAAACATTTGCATATCCACCTCTTAATACATATCAAAACTTTGCATCAACCAACACAACACACTAGCACATGTATACTATCAAAGACCATTGTCATTCACTGCAATGCAAATATGCCAATGCACAAGCAAATATGTCCAAGTAATCACTATCCAAGAAAGTGAATGATCTTCAATCAAATCCAAGACTGTGCAAACAAATATGTTCTCTCTTTTTCAAAATCTTTTACTGCCACATACATCTCCTTGCACTATATATAACACTATCCACAAAGACTATTCTTAAATGGTAGACTATGCATTTTGACAGTATGGTATCCATTTCCCAACCATGACGGTACAGTCATAAACATGACTGATATTTTTATTTCTATCAAGGGATTTTTCAAACATTCATGAACCTCTTTTTCCAACATGACATAACTCTTCAAATTGCATTCCATTAGATCACATATCTATGAGTCATACAAAGTTTATAGGCCTTGTCTATCTTATATGACCTTTGTCATATACACGTCATATAATATATGACCTTGACTGACTGTCCTATGACTCCCCCTATTACCAAACTTGACAAGCATATCATAAACATGATAGCACCAGTATATATTGTTGTTATTGACATCATGGGTGATCAGAGATAGGACGTGGAGTCTTGTATTACATCTACCAACTGTTGTACTCCCCCTTGGACACTTCTTGCATTTGATACACATAATCAATGATTAAGGTTTTCAAAGAAACTTCAATACACAATGTTCTAATCCAAAATATGAAGATCATAATGCCAATCAATATCACTATTTTGACAGCTATCACTGCAAAAAGATGCAAACACTGGCAACTACTAAACATAGTCAATGCACTATGCCACTGTAAGACAATACTAATGAAGTAAACTTACATTTTGAGATGAACACATATAATTGTCTGATAATTATGGCACACAATGTTGACCAAAATCATAATGATTGTATAAAGAATATTGAGATCTAAAACTTGTCATGTATCATGGTTATGCTAAGCTACTTATGTAATGCTTTTTCAACTCCTTGGGGAAAAATGATAAGGCAATGATTACCTCCTTCTGTTTTCAAGCTCCTTTTTTATGCACTTACAGATGTTACTTGTGTAGTATGCACAAGATTAGTTTTTCCTTCTTCTTGACTTTGTTTTCTTCTCCAAACCTAAATAGGCTTTTTCTTTTCTTTGAGCTCAAGGTATTTGCTCTAGATGTCTTTAATTTATTCCCACAAAACTATGCCTTATGGCCAAAATTATGACACTTGAAACAAGTGATATTATTCCCAACAAGAGGGTTAATGGTAACATGTTTTCTTGAAAAACCAGGAACATCATTTCTTGTATAAATTTTACAATCTCTAGCTTTATGACCATAAATATGACAAGAATAACAATAACCATGAAACTGAGAATAGTTGTACCTTATTGAATGGTATTGCCTGAAAGGTGGAGGCCTTGAGGTCATATTTGTTCTTCTTCTTCCAACATCAAAAACTTTATCTTTTGCCTTATCTTCAGGAGTAGCAGCATGATGGCCCAAATCTATCTTCTTCCTTGGTGTATTCTTGACTTTAGAAGTCTACCCTTCTTCATATCCTAGGCCTGTAGTGTTCTTATGATTTTTTTTTTGAACATGTCATTTAAACATTCAAGACTCTTTTCAAACTATAGATTCTTGTTCAACTTAGAAGATGCCTTTTCCAATTCCTTTCTTAAAGAAACTATTTCTAACTCTAGTTTTAGGCATTCACTAGTTTTGACTTCAAGATTAGATTTTGTAAAATCAACTACCCTTTTGGCTTCTTCTATTTATGTCTTTAGACTAATAATTAGTTTGTTAGACTCTTCAAGATCTAAAGAAACTTTTGCAAAATTTGAAAGTACCTTGTTCTTGGAGTCTTTTTCTTGTTGAAATTGGTCTTCTAGTCTCTGATTCTCTTTTCTGAGTTGCTTGATCATATCTAGAGCACACAAGAGTTCACCTTTTATATCAATCTCATACTCCTGTTCATATTCATTTTCATCCACACAGAGGTCTCCTTCTTCATCATTAATCTCAACAACAAAATCATCTTTTGTAATAAGTTTAATTGGTACTTGTTCAACATTATGTTGTGTATTTCTTTTTTCTCTGTTTCTTTTACTTTTCGTCATAACGAGTACTCCACTACCAAGAACCCCTTAAGTTGGTTAGACTTATGCAACCGTATGGCTCTGATACCACTTGTTGGAGTACGATACCATTGAGAGGGGGGAGGTGAATCAGTGGTATGACAAATTTCAAACAAACTTGAATTAATCTTTTAAGGCTTTGCCCTTATAAAATACAAGGTTAGAACAGTTCAACTATCAAGTGCAACATCATTCATGTAAAGCTATCAAACTTGACTCATCACAAAGAGTATACATAGATCTTCAATTTGACTTAATCAATTTGCACTAATTTATGCTCATGTTATTTCAATGATAAAAACATTCATTTATTGAATGTAACATCATAACAATTAAATGTGAGATACTTGAGCAAACTCAAAGATAATTAGAAGAAGACAATCACACCATAACGCAATTGGTTTTCATGAGTGAAAAACCCTCATAGGGATGAAAAACCACTCAGTAAAATGCCTCACTAGCTTACCAAAATGCCTCACTGGCTACAAAACCTCACTAGTTACAAGATGCCTCACTAGCAAAGGTCAATTTTTGTCTCACTGACATGACCTTACAACACAATTTTCAATCATGAAGAAATACATTATAGAGGGTTGCTTTGTTTCACTGCATACCATTTCCATTTTTTAAACTAACACTTTCTATATCCTAAAGACCCATTTACTTGGAATCTTTAAAATATAAAATATATCAGTTTATACAATCCACTGTTTTGCATATTGCTTGCAAAACTTCTTTACAAAATTCTATCTATACATTCATCATAATAACTTTGTGAAAGCACCGAACCAATAACAACGATAAAATCACTGTTTATCTAACAATCAATAGTACACATAATGCTGCCATTTGTCACTCATTACAACCATCAAATGTAACCTTTAAAACCTGTTGCAATAACTGTTTGTTGAGTAATTGTGATGACTTGACTTTAACAAGCTTTAATCTACCTTTCACAAAATTAAACCATTCTCTTAAAGTTTCCCCTGAAGACATTGTGATATGTTTGCCTCAACAACCTAAACTTTGATAGCAAGAAGATTTGAAGACCTCATGCCCTAGCAGTAGGGGTAAATAAGACACAATCTCTACATTCAAAGATGCACCCAAAATAAAATCCCTTTGTTGGCATAAGCCCTTTTGACGTTGCAAATGATTTAGGCTTAACACAAAGCTTAAACAAAAATGAGATACCCTTGAATAACCGACAACCATTGAAAACACATATGCATTGCATAATAGAGGTTGACTATATACATTAAAACCAAACCTATTAAAGTCACATTCCTGAGCATTGTCACATTAGGCCGAACCATCTTGAATCATGATGACTGCAAACAATAATATCTCCAAACCCTAACTTGCCTGCCAAAGTCTTCATGCCCTAACTTGACCATCTCAATTGCTTTCAAGTTTTGCAAATGATTAACTTTAAGGTTAAATGATATCAAGACAATTCCTTATGTCTTTTATCACTTTACAAATGAAAAACCCAAATATCATTATGTCGGCCTTTGTCATTGTGTGATGTCTATTTTGCATGTGTATCAAAAACAACACTATAACACTTGTGTTGGTCTAAGTCTCGATGGCACCGAGTGCTAAGTGAAATCCAAGAATATATCATTATGTCGACCTTTGTCATTATGTGATGTCTATTTTGCATGTGTATAAAAAACAACACTATAACACTTGTGTCAGTCTAAGTCTCAATGGCACCTTGTCATGCCCATAATTTTTGCTGAAAAAAAACACAACAATTTTTTTTTTTCTTTAGGACAAGATCCATCAATTAAATTGTCATGCCTTAAAATTTGCATGAAGGGCAAAAACACAACTAATTTTTTTTTTGAACAAGATTACAAAGTGCTAGCTAAAAACATTAACAACCGAAAACCCTGCACATGCATAGTTGTATACTACACGTGCATCGAGGAGTGTTACTTGTCCAACATCATCTTCGAAATTTTGTTCGAAGGCGGGGTAAAGGAGTAACGTAAACAAAGGGGTGGAGTCCATCGCATACTCTCTAGAACAACGAAATGGATTGGCTCAAACATAAGGTTTACTGAGCTTATTGTTTAACAACCATATCATGATACTAACGTTTCCCCTTGATCTAAGAATATAATAAACTATACTTATTTTATTTACTTGTCTAACTTCTATTGATTTGATTATTATCCTTTTATAGTTACATATAAAGGAGGAATAAATATACTCTATGTACATGTATATTTTATTTACCACGAAAAAATAATTTAAAATAATAATAATGATGATTTCCCTAACCATCTAAATATATTATTATTTTCCATATATCTCTATATATAAATGTAAACATATATTGTTTTTCTCAAAAATAAACAAAAAAAAATTCATTTTTTTAAGAAATAGTAGTAGTGATCTTGACTTTTATAAAAAGAAATCCTTAAAATAAATTCCTAATTAAAAATTCACTATCTTAATTCTAATAAAAGAAACCAATTTCATCCACTTATGTTTTTTTTAAATTCTAATTTGAAAATCTTTTAACTTCTTTCGAAATCTTTCAAGCCACGTAGCTCTCCTTTATGATTTTTTTTTTAACTTTCTTTCCCTTTTGGTTAAAATTAGAAGAATAATTTCTTTATTAAAAAAAAAAAACTAAATCATACTTTCCTAAAAATGGGGTGAGGAGTTTCATTTATTTTAACTAGATTCTATCTTTAAATGAGGGCTTTATGGTATGGATAAAGATTGTAATGAGGAAACTAAGCGCATAATTTAAACTATAGGTTGGGTCAAGTTTGATGATGGAACTACTATAAATGAGGCGGATTTTTTTCTTGAACTCTTTTGAACGGAGAATGAATGAATGAATGCTTTTAATTACGTCCACGAGACGAGCCAGCCTATGGGACCCCTGAAACATAACTGAAACCACATTTTGACACAAACCGAGCAGTCGCCGACCCCACTGACTACTCTATGTTTCCCTCTAACTCTTTGCTGATTTTGTTTCTTCTACTGTGTATTTTGATCAGGTAACCTGCCGTTTCAGCGATTTTCTCCTCTTCAAACAAAGCCTCTAACGATTTGACTTTAAACAGATCCAAGTAACTGCACCTAATGTCCTCATAAGCTTTACACTTCATGACGTAGTGCCATTTTGTTTCCACTAAACCCGAAGAGCAGAAACAACAAATCCTATTAGCCCATGCCTCCTTGGGTATTGTCCATCTCTCCGTTTCGCATCTCAAACAATGAGAACTAGTTCTCAACTGGGCTATCAACATTTTAGCCTTCCACTTTATATCTGCCCCCACGTAATACTTTTGCTCGTGATCACAAGTGTGGTTAAAGTGCAAAACATAGTATTATCTTTTTCTACTAAGTTGTTTTGACCACAAGATTTGTTTGACTTTCTCTTCTACAAACCTTTTAATTTCTACATTTGTGTTTGGACACTCCTGCATGCTTATCCCCCATTTTTCCATCCACTTGGCATTTTGCCTCATCCACGTGCTCTTCCTTCTAGTTAAGTTTTCTTCCACCACAATCTTGGGCCACCAATGTTCCCCCATATTCTCAATTCTCTTCAAATAACCTAATAAACAGATTAAAGCTGCCATTTCCATTGGGAAAGCCCCCGCCTCTGCTAGGACAATCTCATACGAGACTGTACTTTTTATTTTAAAATTGCTTGTGATTAGGTGCTTTTGTAATCTTTCTATTTGCCTCCATTTTAGAGCTGAAGTGTTGCAGCCCCAAACTTCACAGCCATATTATTAGCCGATAAGAAAAGTGTTAAAGTTTGATTTTTTTTTTAGAGAGACTTTTAAATGCGCAAATAAGAATGTTGTTACTCATTGCTGCTGATATTATTAGCTGATAGGCTATTATAGGTGGGAAATCCCACCGGATTAGTTTGTTGTCTGATGTCGGATTAGACTATTCCGATGGGAAATCCCACCAGAGCTATGGGCCTACTGTCATGGGCATTAATTTGAATAGGAAAGGAAGGTTGGGTGAGGAATGGGTTGCACGGTGAGTGAAGAAAACTTGCTACAACTCACCCAAATAGGAATGGGCAGGCAGTCTGCAGAGGAGTTTTCAGCAATCGTTGTCAGGTCTAGCATGTGGGTGGCATGGAGAATGGATGTCCCTGACGGCGTTTTGGTAAAACGGCCCACGCACCCTCTGAGGGGGGGACCTTTGCTCCTCCTCCAAGCTTTCTTTCTACGTAAGAAAAGAGTAAGCCGATTGGCCTATGAGGGTATGGAAGCTATGGATATGGCTTCTAGCCAAAAAATGCTAATGCTGGGAGCTCGCAGAAGTGGTGGTTAACTGGCTATGTTCGACATACTTCCACTATTGTCATTAATGGCACCATAGATGGTTTGCTCCAAGCCATTGATAAGTATTTAACTGATGAAGATGTGGGGGGATAGGAGCAGTAGCTATAGGGGGATGGTTTTAGGAATTTAAAAGAAAAGAAACACAATTGAGAGGAAAAACTGTAGACTCCACGGACCTTTCCTGGAATCCTCTCTATCGGCACCAAATGAGAGTTTCCAACAGCCTATTGAGGTCCATCAAGTACTTAAAAGGTGAGAGAAATTCGGTCAGAGGAAGGAGGTGGGGTTCTAGAAAAAAAAAGCAGCTGAAAGGGAATGGGAGGAGAAGTAAGCATATGTCCAAGGAGATTAAGGAGAAAAGGAGCAGTAAGAAAGCTAAGACATTAGCTTGAGAGGGGTGTTTGGAGGGAATAGTGAGGAGGGTCAACAACAACAACTAGGATTAAAGAAAACAATAGAGAAAATATACTCAACGCCAGAGATATTTAAGGATAAATTAGAGAAGAAAACTGCACCATATGGCTCATGGAAGTCGTTCCTCATAGCGAACATTGCATCAAAAGGAGTCGAGCACTTCAGGGATATTGCCATTGATGTGGAATGACGCCTCATGATACTCGAGAGTTGTCCTGCTAAAGATATGCAAGAGCTTTCTTAAAGGTGATGGCTGTGGTATTTAGTCTTATAGTATGTAATAAGCAACTGTGAAAAAAAAAAGAGGTTTCCAGAAAGGTTATTTGTATTGCTTAACATGCATGAAACAATGTGAGAGCTATCACCAGAGAGGCGTTGTGTGTCATTTCCTTGCTCGATTTAATTTGAATTTCAATCAGATTATTTGCTTAATAATCTTGTTGAATATCGATACGATGGTGTGGATCCTGGATTCATCTTCATTTTAAGCAACAACAGCTGATAACAGAGGAATTTCCTAAATGATTGAACGAAAGACATTGTGCTCCTTTGATTATGTTGCCTACTAGGTGTGTCGACGTTGAACAAACCCTATGTCCATCTTTCTTCTCAAATTTCAACAGAAGCATGCCATACTTATCAAGACTTTGGCTCTTAAAACATTTGATTGTCTATTCTTTATTGAGCTAAAGTTTATCTGATTGTGTTTTATCCAGTACATATTGACATATCTGTTGATACCCTTCTTCCAAGCTTCTTTTTCTTTTCTTTTATTCTATTTTTAGCCGATAGGCTATTATAGGTGGGAAATCCCACCTGATTAGTCTGTTGTATGATGCTAGATTGGACTATTCCAGTGGGAAATCCCACAGGAATGGTTTTAAGTGGTTCCTCTCACCAATAGAAGAAAATAATGTCTCCACTTGCACCCATGACTGCGAGTAAATATGGACTTGTACCATTGTTCAGGTGCAAAAACGATGATGGTCAAACTTGTCTTCACCTTATTTAATAATGTTTGTAATTTCAATGGTGGGAGGGGTGGGCAGATGTAGAAGTTACGTTTGGTATCTATTCAGAGAGCTCATTGATGGCAAGCATGGTGTGGTAGAAGAGGTAGATCCACAACCATAAACAAAAAAGAAAGGAGATGGATAGGGGAGAATGGGGAGTAGACGTGGAGGGGGGTGTGTGGTTAGAAGCTTAATGAAAAAAAAATCTCATGTCCGTAGATAATTACTGAAAAGATCTGCTATCTCTGAGATCATCGAAGGATTGCTAGGCATGAAATTTGTTTAATGGGTGTGTTAAAAAAAGGGCACAAAAAAAAAGAAACAAGGAATATCTACTGGAGCCTAGGAGGCATGACAATAGCTCTATCTGAGTGTAGCTACTGCGTTAAGAGCTGGAGTTGGGTAGGACTGCCTGGGGGACAACGCGAGTCTCTACAATGAGGAGGGGCATTTAACACGGCCAAGTATGTATGCTTCAAATATGCATGAAAGTTTCTAATTCCTTTTGACTAAAATCATATGTATGTATAGAATTTAGACATTGTGCTTTGAGATATTTTCCTGTAATGAAATCTAGGAAATATATCTAATGTAGTTATCATGAGGATACGTAATCCTTCAAATCCGTTTTGCGCATACCCTACAATTAATGCATTCCATGAGATCGCCTTTCTTAGAAGCATTCTGTCAAATAGTTCTCATGCCTTGTTTATTGCATACATATTTACTAGGGTGGCTGCAACTACAACATCTGTAAGAAAATTTTCCCTACCATTATGTTTTGATGGCTGCCCATACCCTGTTCCAAAGCTCTCATCCTTGCACAGGCGGGAAGGATGCTGGCAAAGCTTATGGGGTCGGGCTTTACGCCTACCAGTCGCATTTGCTTGAAGCTTTCTAAAGCCTATTCAATAAATCCATTTTGTGCACATCCTGTAATCGTTGCAATCTAGAAGACCACAACCTTTGAGGCATTTATTCAGACAGTCACGTGTCTTGTCTAGCTTACTGCATTTTGCATACATGTCTTCTAGGGCCGTTGTAACTACACATCTGATAAAATGTGTCCATCACTTTATGCTATGATGGATGTCCATACCGTATTACAAAGCTCCCATCTTGGCATAGGTAGGCTGGACACTGGGGAAAAACCGTGGAGTTGGTTTTACACTTGCCAAATGTATTTGCTTGTAAGTTTCTTAAGCCGCTTCCACAAATCTATATCGTGCATGTCCTACAATCGTTGTTATCCTTAAGAAAACATTTCTTTGAGGCATTTTGCCAAACTGTTCATGAGCCTTGTCTGCGCTTTCATATTTTCATGCATGTCTAGTAGGGCAACTGTAACTACATCATAGGGAAAAAATTTCGGTGCTGCTATGTTTTGATGGACGTCCCTTCATTATTACTAGATATCTGATAAATCACACATTATTATAGTGCAAGCTTTTTTTGGTTTTGTTTCAGATTGTTTCATTATTATAGTGCAAGCTCTTTTTGTTTCAGATTATTTTATTATTATTTTAATTGATAAGTGCTATCAAAGGGTTTTGTTTCAGATTATTATACTGCAAGCTCTTTTTGTTTTGTTTCAGATTGTTTTATAAATTAAATATTAATTCTTGTTAGGGGAGTGGATAAGTAGGCATTATAAAATTTGAGTATGGATCTCAATAAAATTGATTTTTAATGTTGTTGTTCTAAACTAACATTAGAAGGACCATAGCATTTGATCCACGATTTTTTCCCTTGTGAATATAAAATTTCATATTAAAATCTTAACATTGCCTCCTTTCAAAACTTGAGGAAATGGTTCGGCGAAGAAGATAGAATCATGGGGGTGAGGTCCTATATGTATTGTTGAAGAGCTGTGACTGCCTTTCCCCATAAATTCTCGCCATATTTGGGCCTTGTTATAAACTAGCCCAGAATGATTACATGCATCGCAGATTTCGTGGTAGATTTACGTCACCAAGTATGGCTTCGAGCCCACCGGCGCCATTCTACACCATTCTTGGGGTCTTCGTGCGTAACTTTCCATTTAATAAGTCACCAATTCTTCATTGTAGCTAATAAATCTCAAGCAACCTTAAGATGGCTCTCACCTGGACGCAAGGCATAGGCAAGACGAACGAAATTTGGCTACCTCTTTCAAGTCTATGTGGCGAACAAGAAGGAGGTCGAAGGCTCAACATCCACCCATTCGTTTCAGGTTTGTATACTTCAATCACAATCTTCTTTCGTTATTGTTGTTTTCCATTTATTTATTCTATGTATAATCAGTGTCCTATAGATTGAATTTATGCATATATTGGGGCATTTGAAAGCTTCTTCTAATACAATTTGATCGATGTGCGTAGCGCACATTTTCTTTGAGTTTAACGCTTTAATCTGTTCAATCTGATATTTGTGTGATTCAACTTTACAATTATGTGGCAATTTGATTTGGCCTGTTAAATTTATATCATATGTTCTATTCGACATTCTTGTGTATATATAATTGAATGCTGGCTGTATATACCCCCCTTTAGTGCTCAACAAAAAATATTATATGGTCTTTTCTTGAATTTAAATTCTCTTCGATGAAATAATTACTTTTAATTACTGGGAATGTTTGCTCTGTAGAGATTACTCTCTTCTTCAACATAAACCCTAGCAGTCTTCAAGTTTTCAAAGACTTTAGATTTACAGTGCCTTTACTGGAGAGTTCGAATCTTTTTGCAACCGGGTTTAAGCGTTCAATTTTTGTTATACTTTGGTGCAATGCATATAATAGAACAAACATATAATTGAAATGAAAGAAATATTTTAATAATGGCGAAGAGACCAAAATAATTATGGGATGATAAAAAAACATTGGGAAAGAAGTGTATGCCATAGAATCCATGCTACCTAGGTGAAATGTAGACAAAAGAGTTTCTGTAGAAAACATGAATTAATTTGATTGAGAGAACAAGTTATCCAAAGACGGCTTTGAGGATTTCCTAATCTATATATGATTCTTACTGAGGCCATCGACATTTGACTCTATATTGCTTCATTTTATTTTGCATGTTAAAACTTAACCTGTAAGCTCAATATGGTAAGCTATAAAAATTGAACCCTATCTGATTAGGATCTTGTTAGTCCAATCACGGTGGCTTGACTGCGCATATGCATTCAATGTGCGGTAATAGTTTTATTTTTGAAAAGGAAAATAAAAAATCCTTTTCAAAATGAAAGGAAGAGTAAATTCTCTTTTACATAAATCTTGGGTTAATAAATAAATAATATCAATATTCAGAATCTACCTTTGGACATCATTTCTTTTAAATAATACACTCTTGTATGTTTTCTTTATCGTGAGTAATAGATATTATGCATTGTTGAGCAGCTAAAATGTTATTGATTTCCCTTTGCTTATTTTATTTCTGATTTAACGACATCGATGTCATCAACGACTTCAATATATTCAACTTCTTATGGTAATTTTGTTCATACATTAGGAATTTTTTTTTCTGATAATAGCAATACTATAAATTAAATACGTAGAAATCATTATGCAACTCAAAAAAAAAATAGTGCTTAAAATATGTCTAATTTTTCTCTTACATAATTATGCATTTCAGCTCTTTACTTAAGTTACAATTTTTTTGCCATAATTTGATGCCTAATCAACACATCTAACCATTCCATTGCTTTTGTTTTGTAGGTCTCGAAGACAAATGGCATATATCAGAGAACCTCATTGTCAACCACCAACAATCGTATTATACATAACCAATCTTTTACAGTTAGTGATTTTCATGTGTCATAAAATAGTTTTTGTATTATAAAATTATTTTCCAACATGCAGTTTTCCATTATGTTACATTTGGTTACAAGGTTTATCATTAACCAACAACAACTGTACTTAATCCAATCAACCTTTTAATTTACATGTCTTCTTTCATTGTACAAAAAATATTATGTTCTCAAACCATTTAGCATAACATACCGATTTAAATAAAGTTCCATTTGTTCATATTCAAATCTTCTTGCATCCCATCATCAATTGACTTTTGCTATAAATAGTTAGTCTTGAGAAAAGCAATTTACATTTTCTTATGACTTTTTCCCATGCCCTTCAATATATTGCCAGAGTATATCTTGCTATCGGCGTAACCATTGCACCTCGTTGAAGTGCAAGCGCTAGTTATAAATATTAATACTATTTGTTGGCTCTATCAGATGGTTGATTTACCGTTTATTATTTCTTGCTGATATTATAATGTGGTTCAAATAACATTCTTGGATCCATCCTTTCTCATAATTTTAGACTTATTATTGTACAACCACTATTGAGGAGTGACTTCCGCAATGTTAACACCCAAAATTTAATTCAATTAATTCTAATGGCCTGACCATACTTACATTTATAGAGTGCCTTATTATTTTACAACGTATAAATTACTATTGAGAGTCCTGCCCAGAATAATTTACTGTCCACGACACAGCGGTCAGATAGCACGGAATATTGCGCAACCATTAGGGGAGAGGGCCCAGTAGTCGTGCACCCTAACTTCGCGCTTCTAATTATCCTACATCGAAATTTCAAATCACTCCCAATTTTTTACAGCACCTTGCTTGGCAAATTCTCTGCTTATAACTAAGGTTTCAAGGCCACATCATCAAATATGATGCCACATCAGCATGCGTTTTTGTCAAGGTGTCCAAAAAGGCCCCAAAAAATAGTGAGACCAATTCTCGTGCATTACATCATGAGTAGTTGAGCGCTGATGTGGTATCACATGATTGGTTGCTTTTTAGATCAAAAGCATACTTTTTGTTTAATTATGGGTAGTCAAATCACAACTATTGGACATTATATAAACGACTATTAGGTATTATATTTACGATTGGGTGCACGACTATTGGACCCCGCACGACTATTGGGCCCTCTACCCTACAGCTTGCAAGCTCCATTAATAAAATCTTATTATAGTAAAATCTCCATCGACAAACATTAGGCGAAGAAGCTAGAGAGTCAAATGGAAACAAGCTTAATTTTTTTATTGTGGTAGCGCTGGAGATTAGGGCGGCCAAGAGAGAGGAGGTGGCAACTACTTAGCTGAATTTACAAACATTTTCACGTCCAAAATAGACGTTGATTTATTTACTTATTTATTTATTTCCCACCCTAAAAGCCTGGCAAGAGGGAGTGCGTGGCATATTCTCTACCCAAGAATGAGTTTATATTTAAATCTATTATAATATCACGAGATTCTAGTAGCTGTTTTTTTCTGAACTAGTTGACATTATTATTCCTCTAATGCCCCAGCTAGCATTCAATTCTTCCAGGAGGTAGGCTTGCAGCCATGATAAGTAGCATTAAGAAAGTAAATCAGTAATGTCAACCATAACCAGAGTAGGTGGGTTTTAATTTATTTTATTTTTTCCTCTGGCAGCAAGATTTTCTGAATCTTATATTTACTGCAACCACTTATTATTCAATTAGTTGGTACAGTTAAGGAGGGATCATTTAATTATTAGCTCAAAATGAGGAAGAAGATTAGAAGGAGCTACGCCTGAATGCAGTTTGCTTTATGAGGAGATTCAAAATTTCTTGAGGTGAAGTAATCAGAAAATGCTAACGCCTCTAATAGGTGTCTTTTGAAATGAAATGAAATGAAAAATTTTAATGACATCTACGAGGCCAAAGAAGCCTATGGGACCCAAGAGCAGTACCGGAACAGCCCACAACATAGCCCTAGACAAAATGGAGGCGCCGTTCGAGATCAACCCTTCGAGAGTGAATTTTGATGATGAAGTTTGCAATTTTGTCGAGTCTTGAATCTTCAAACAAGGTATTTAAATTGTCAACCTGCACTGTATCCCCATAGCTGGCCCAGATATCTTCATATGCTGAGCATTCTATGATAAAGTGCCATTCCGTCTCCACCATACCCTTGTTACAGAAACGGCATATTCTATTTTCCCACTCTTCTTTAGGAACCACCCACCTACCCGTTTCACACCTAAGATGGTGTGAACTAGTTCGCAATTGGGCTATCAACATTTTTGCTTTCCATTTGATATTCGCTCCTATATAAGCCTTTTCTTCATGGTCCCTTGTGGGATTGAATTCTTTGATATAATAATCCTTTTTACGCCCTGTTTTTTTCGTCCATATACCATATTTAAATTTTTCTCTCACATAATTTTTTATTTCTCCATTTGTGTTTGGACACTCATGCATCACAACATCCCATTTCTTCATCCATTTGATATTAAGTTTCATCCATGTGTTCTTTCTTCTAGTTAGCTCCTCTTTCACAATTAGCTTAGGCCATCGATGATCCTCCATATTCTGGACCTTCTTTAGGTAGCTTAATAACCGGGTCATCGCTGAGGCCTCCAAGGGAAAAGTACCGGTCTCAGCCAATAAAATTTCATAAGGCACCGCAGTCTTAAGCTTGAGGCTGCATATAATTAGATGTTTTTGTATCCTTTCCACTTGTCTCCATTTCTGATCTGACATGCTGCTGCCCCAAATTTCACACCCATAGAGAATTACCGGAGTAACAAGAAGACCAAAAAGCGTTCTTTTAGTTTTCCAATCCCATAATTCTGCATTTCTACATCTATTTTGCAAAGAGTACAACGCTTTCCAACCTCCTTGAATTCTTTTTGCTCTACATGTTTCCCAACTAAGTTTGTTGTGAAAATCAAGCCCAAGGTACTTATACTCGTCCACTATTTCCAGTGGCTTGCCTTCAAAGATAAATTCAATCTGCTGTTTTTTTCTTCGCAGTGAGAAGATCATTATTTTGGTTTTTGAAGTGTTCACTTGCATCTCGACCTCTTGACAAAACGTTTCAAGGGCCTTCAAATGTTTTCTCAAATCAAGCGCAGTTTTAGCAATTAATATGAGGTCATCGGCATATAAGAGTAATTTTATAACAAAGTTGGCCAAAAGAATGCCTTCCCCACCCACCTTGTCAATCCATTCTTCCAGCTTATCAATGTAAAGCCCAAATAGCGTTGGGGAGAGCGGGCAGCTTTGTTTAACACCAATGTCACTGCCAAAGCATTTTGACATACCATCATTGGTTCTGATTTTAGCTTTGACCTGCTCGTAGAGCCTATGAGCAGCCGCCCTAAGCTCATGCGGAACTCCCAAATCCTCCATTCTCTTCCATAGCTTGTTCCGAGGGATCGTGTCAAAGGCTTTTTTAAAATCAACAAAGCAGCAATAGTGGAGTGTTTGGGCCTAAAACCAGCTTGACCTTTTGCTCTTTTCCCCTCTTTTTCAGCCCAGCTGCTAATCCTGCGTTCAATCATGTTTCCAAAAAGTTTCCCCATAAGAGGGTTAATCATAATAGTTCAGTAGTTTGATGGGTTATTTATGTCACCATTTTTGTGCAAGGGGATAACAACACTAGTGGTCCATCCTTCTGGGAAGCCTTCTTGAATGACCCTGTCGAAAATGCTCTTAATACAAGGTGCAAGGACCTCAACACCCCACTTTAAATGTTCTGCTTGCAGCCCATCAATATTTTGTGCTTTCCCTCCTGCCAACCTTCTTATGCCTTGACTGATATTCTCTACGGTGAAAAGTTCGGTGGCTGCCTTGATTATTGGGGGTCTATGTTTATCCTGCTCACGCTCATAAAGGAGTTTTGCATAGTCTAGCCATTGAGAGCTTGTAATATTATTTTCCAGTTGTTTTCTTTTCTGTTGTAACTCCTTCCAAAATTTTTTGGGGTTGTTCTTTCCAAGGGTAATCAACTCCATTCTTCTATCACTTACATACTTTTCTTTTTTACTTCGTATCATCCTTTCATACTCTTTCTTGTTTACTATTGCCATTCCCCCCTCACGAAGCTTCCTTTTTGTTAACTTGCACTCCTCATTGAACCACGGGTTTGCCGGAAAAGTATTTGTACTGCCTTTCTTGGGTCTAGACCTCTTGCACTCACCCAAAGCTTTGTGCACTAGAGGAATCAATGTGTTTTGGGGCAGATTTATGCATCTAACATAATCAATGCCTTTCCACTCAATTTATTACAAGGACTGCATGGGGCATGGGCGATGAGCTATCTCTCTCACCCATTCACCCAAATGGTACTACAACTCTACCCTACGTAAATTACTGGCTCAATTCCCACGTCATGATTATTAGATTTGCTGCAGATTCATCGGTGGGTTACTTCATATTGAGACCGCTTGAGGGGAAGATAATAAATGTCTTGTATTTGGCAAGAATAGGGGATGATTGCATGGCATCTCCAAGGTAAGATTGACTGCCACTAAGGTTGTTGATAATTTCATTATCTCCCACAACTTGAGTTGTCAGTCCCGCTAGTTCATTATGCTCAGTCAGTCCTTATCAACTGATTTAAACTCAGTCAAATTTGTATTATCAATTTCCCCCAAATGGGTCCCTACGCTAAATCCTAGCCGTCCATCATCTTGGTGATTTTGAGTATTATTTCATCTCCCTCTTGCTTCTAAATATTTTTTCTTCATTTTTTTTTCTTATGTAGCAATTACCCATCCATGGCTATCCATAAAATGGATTTGTTGAAATGGCTTAAGGAACTTTCAAGCAAACGCTATTGAAAGGGGAGTAAAACCAAGTTTCTCACCTTTTTTAGTATCCTTCCCACACATTCTTCAATAAGAATTGGGAGCAGGGTGCTGACATGCATCGAAGCATAAGGATAGAGGAATTTATCAAGGTTGCAGCTGCCACTGCCCTAGAAGACATGTATGCCAAATACAAAGCACAAACAGGGCTCGTGAACTGTTTGACAGAATGCCTCAATGGTTGCGGTCTCATGGACTGTAACATGATTGGAGGATGTGCACAAAATGGATTTAATAAAAGGGCTTTACAAATTTTTGAGGAGGTGCGACTGGCATGCGTATAGCCAAGTTCCTCAACCTTTTTCAACACCTTGCCTGCAAATACGACTGGCAGGTTTAAGGCCAAGTTTCACAAGCTTTGAAGTGGGATACGTACATCCACCTAGCCTAAAGGATAAATGAATTTTGTTATATTGTTATTTTCATTTTATTTATTTATTTTTTTGTGTTTCTGCAAGCTCAATACAAGTGTGTCTGGTGAAATGGATATACATAAATTAAATCAGATGAAAACTAGGATTTGATGGTTATAGGATTAAATGTTATTTTTGGCAAGAAAATGCATGGGGACAGGGTTTAGATACTTAGCCAAGGGGCCAATGTAAAAGAACAATTCTACATAAGTGCAGATTTTGTTGTTCTGATATGGATGAATTAGCATCCTCTGCATGTATGATGCCTAGAAACCTACAAGAACCGTGGACTTCTGGGTTACTTCAGCCGACAGATCTGGTGGCCTGTGCATCAAACCTTGTTGTTTTTATCTGTTATGTTTACTAGTTTTGTTTCAGACTTAAATAAACTTAAATATACCATTCTTAACAAAGGTCTCCATAATAGCAGGGTAATTTTCCATAAACCATTGTTTCAACTCTGTTACTCTACCTGTTATTATCATGATACATCATTTATCTTTGAATTAAGAACCCAAAATATATATTTCCAATGTTCGTGAAACCCCAGTTCTTTTCATTCTTTTTTCCTTTTTCTTTTAAAAAAATTAAAATAAACACTTACAATTTCATAACATCTCAACATTACTATTGTAAGCTAAAATATCACCCCTTCATACATTATAGTTTGGATGGTTGAATCAATTACTATGATAAGGAAAAAGACTTGTTGTTTTCCATTTTTTTATTGAAGAACTAAATGCCAGTATTTCATAATTATAATCAAGTTTAAGGAATATATTTAATAATACATAAAAGAAAGAGGCTTTCTCTTCTTTTCTTTTCATTTATTCTTACAAGTTATGTCATACACTTACTTTCTAGATTACAACCAAATTAAAAAAATGCTATGAAGGACACACAACTGACTAGGGCTTGCTCTCCACCCTACCATAATGGCGTCATGGAGCCTCGTGGGCTCTAGCCATACCCCCGAGCAAGAAGTATATTGACCCCAAGATGATAAATGGGGTCTTCTCAAACTTTCATGAAGGGAATGAAAATAACACAATATTCTTATTACATACATATAGACTCTTCACTCACCATATTCAACAAGATCCACATAGACATATCACTCTTCTTACAACAATTAAACAAGGGAACATGGAAATAGCAAAACTTATCTCTCTACTGTAGGTGTTGGCCTTTAACTATGTTATCCTTCTTTCCTCTCCAACCAAGCCACTTTTATCTCTATCTATCCAAAGAGGTGGACTCCTCTCCTCTTCTCCATTCTCTCTATCATATCTACTCAAGTTCTCCAAGAGGATAAGTGAGTAACCCCCACTCATTCTTCCTCTCCAAATTATGTAGGAGTTTCAACATGCTACTTTTGGGTGAGGAGGTGTGAAGTGTACCTACCTTCATCAATGAGAGTCTTTTCTTTATTAAAGAGGAAACATGCACTTGGACACCCCCCCAACATCTTCTCCTCAAAACTCGTCACTCTCCATTATGAGGACTTTTCAGGAGTCAAATCATGTCCTTAGGGCACTATTATATGTCCACTTGACCCCTACCACTATGGTATAGACCCTAGGGGGTTTATTTATGCATCCCAACCCAAGAAATTGACCAACAACCCTCCTTAAAGACGCACTTAAGGTTCCATCCGAGTTTCACACTTGGATAAAAGGGTTTCTAAACCTTAACCCCAACTTACATCTCACATGACACACAACTAAATACCCTTTCAACCCTAAAGAATAAACACAATAACTCTAATTCCTTCTAAGTTCCAAAATAAGAAAATCAAATACATAACCACAAGAAGATGTCTTTCAAGTTGTTCTCACTAGTTTTCCCTTCTCGTATTGGCACCCTTTCTTACCTGCACATTACCAATGAAATCATAAGCAACAATCGTATATCACATTGATTTGGTAGCTGAAATAAGATTTTAATTGTACAATAATTTCATTAAAATTCTAATTCGTATTCATAGTTTACAAGTGCCTAATACCTTCATGGCAATGATAATAAAACATCTCAATAATGAAACACAAGCACATTGTCACAAAATCACACTATGCATTGTCTGAAATACATCTAAGCATCTATTTAGGAGAACTATATAACAAAATTAAGATTGTATTATTCACATGTGAAGCTTGGGGTCTTACACACCTATTGCTAATTGAAATCCAAGACTATAATCACTATTGCTGCCTTAGAAAAAACAATGAAATCCAATAATCAGCAACTATCAAAATCAATCTGCCACGACCAATATAAATAATTGATCAATGATAAATATATATAATCCAAGAATGTAAGATGTCAAAACATCAATTGTATGTATACCAAATATGTTGTCCCTATATGCTATCTCTGTTGGATGTTGTGGTTGTGTTGCTGATATGTGGTTGTCATTGATTTCAACACTATTAGCATTGATGTATTGTAGGCTGTATATGTCGAGGATATTGAGAAAATTGTTAAAGAAAGAGTTGCAGGTTGATAGTGGAACAGTGGAGGTCATGAAGGTGTCTTGCTCAATACGTTGATGATCAGTTGTTGTGGACTAAAGGGTTTATTGTTGAGTGTATCTAGTTTATCCACCGAAAGTTTCAAAGCTCCGCGTAAAAATTTAATCGTGTTATGAATAGTTGTGTTCTGACAGTTTTTCTGTGGCTTCAGTTAGTGTTCCTAATTGAAGTTGATGTGATTCTAGTAATTTCAGTTGTTGTGGATGCTTCTCTAATGATTTGTGATGCTTGTGGATGTTTCTAGATCATGCTCTATCTTTGTTGCACGTTCGCGTTGATCGATGTGCTCGTGGTCGGTGATTTTTCTCTTGTGTGTTTGGGTTTTTATGTTCTTGGCCGACATGGTGATTGTAACGTGCTGTGGATCCTTGGAGATTAAAATTTGAATGTTTGGCATGCTCAAGGATATTGTTTTAAGTTTTCATTATGTTGTGGCCGATGGTGTTTGATTCGATTGAAAATTTACTTGTAGATTTGGGCCGACATTGTGTATATGTTTTATATTTTATTTTGGCCGACGAAGTTGTTGATGTAATTCCATTTTGCAGATATATAAGAGCGGTTGTTTGTGCGAAGTTAGGTAGTGAAGAAGTGCCAGAGAAAGAGCAAGTGTGTGAATAGTGATCTAATCATTCAATTGCAGAGCAGAGTGTGAAGAAGTTCGAGCAAAGTGTGAAGAAGTGTTTTTGTGCTTAATCAGAAATGTAATTAGGCTTTTGTAGAATCTATTTTCTTAGTTCATACCCTACGGATCTAATCCAAATTACTGTAAGATAGTGTGTCTTCTTTGGGCAGTGATCTCTCTTGTATTTGAGCAGTGAACTCTAGGCAGTGTGCCTGAATGCATGTGCATTCCCATTATTCTTCATTATACTTTTAACAGGGTATAATATTGTGGACTGACATCCACCGTGGTTTTTCCCCTAACAGGGTTTCCACGTAAAAAAAATCTTGGTGTTCTCTGTGTTTCTGATGTGTTGATTGTCTATGGTTTATTGTTCATTCATCAGATTTGAGATCAGGTTAAATTATTTTGAAAATTTTAAATATTCTGTGACAACTAATTCACCCCCCCTCTCAGTTGTCTGTCCTTGTTTTTCCAACAATTGGTATCAGAGCAGGTTCCTCTGAAGAAGTTTAAAAGCTTGAGGTGATCTGAGATGGCATCATACAAGAAGGATAGTCCTAGATTTGATGGAACAAACTACTCTCTGTGGAAAGCCAAAATGGAGTGTCATTTGAGGTGTATTGGTGAACCCTTCTAGAAGATTACAAATACCAATTATGTTATTCCTCATAATGGTCCTTCCACTCTTGATGAGATTAAAGAGGCTAAGATTAACATCAGGGCTATTGAAGCTTTGCTGAGTGCTCTGACGAATTCAGAAATGACAAATGTGATGGATCTGAAGACAGCTCATGAGATCTAGAAGAAGCTGGAGACTTTGTATGAAGGAGATGCACTTGTGAAGGTCGCTAAGCTACAAAGTTTGAAAGACAAGTATGAAACTTTGAAGATGGGTGAAGATGAAAATATTTCTTCTTTTATGCAAAGAGTAAATGAACTCGTGATGGGTATTAGATGTGTCGGTGGTACCCTGGATGAACAAGAAATTGTAGCTAAAGTGCTCAGATCATTGCCTCCCTCTTACAAATCAAAGGCTCATGCTATTTAAGAGCTCAGAATAGTAACAAATGTGACAAGAGATATGTTGATTGGTAAACTTGCTGCCTTTGAGTTGAGTGAATTTGGTGATTCTGCCCCCAAGACTGAATATGCATTTAAGGACTCTGTATCCGGAAGAAACAAGCAAAGATATGATCCGGGAGAGAGTTCTAGAAAGACATTCAAGTATGAGGAAGCTATGAAACAACTTGAAGATGAAGACAAAGAGGTAGAAGAGCTGGAAGCACTGATTGTGAAGAAAGAAGGCAGAGGACAAGGTAAGTATAAAGGAAAGTTGCCTATCAAATGTTTCTCTTGCAATAAAATAGGTCATTTTGCTTCAAGATGTCCTGAAAGAGTTCCTAGGTCTAAGCCTAACAAACCTAGATTTCAAAAGAAATGCTATTATGCTGAAGAAGGTGTGACTGATGAAGAATCTGATAAAGAAAATGGAAATGAAGATGAATGGGTTTTCATTGCTATTAAGGAAAATGGTTTGGTGGCTACTGAATCTGCTAAGGTTGAGAAAGCTCTTGCAGCTCGAATTGAAGAAAAGGATGAGTGGGTTATTGACAACGAATGCTCACATCATATGACTGGTGACAAAAGCAAATTTGTAAGTCTAGAGAAATATGACGGTGGGGTTGTAAGATTCAAAGATAACAATGCTGGTGTGATTTGTGGCATAGGATCTATTTGTCTTGGTGGTAAACATAACACTGATGATGTCCTTTATGTTGAAGGCTTGAAGCATAACCTATTGAGTGTTGGACAAATGGTGGACAAGGGCTCCAATCTTCAGTTCAAAGATGGAAGATGCAAGATACTTGGAAGCTTTGGAAATGTAATTTCTTCAGTTACAAAGACAAGAGGTAATATTTTTCACCTGAGTGTTGCTAATGAAAGTTGTTTAATTGCTCAAGTAGATGAAAGCTGGTTATGGCATAGGAGGTTGTGTCATGTGAATTTTGATAACATTGTCAAGGTAAGCTCCAGTCAAGCAATAAGAGATCTACCTAAGCTAGTGAAGCCTACTAACACAATATGCAAGGAATGTCAGATGGGAAAACAAACTAGAGTTTCTTTTCGGAGCAAACAACATCATTCTAATGGAGTACTGGAGCTGGTGCATACTGATTTGTGCGGTCCCTCCAGAATCAAAAGTCTACAAGGAGAAAGGTACTTTATGCTGCTTATTGATGATTACTCTAGGATGATATGGGTTGCTTTCTTAAGAGAAAAATGTGAAGCATTAGAGAAGTTCAAAAGTTTCAAAGCTATGGAAAAGAATGAGATAGGTTTAAAGATCAAATTCCTAAGGTCAGACAAAGGTGGTGAGTTCCCCTCCCGGGAGTTCAATTCTTTCTATGAAGAGCATGGAATCAAAAGAGAGTTATCTGCTCCCCGAACCCCTCAACAGAATGGAGTTGTAGAGAGAAAGAACATAACAATTATGGATGCTGCTAGAACAATGATGTTGGAAGGAAATGTGCCTCACATTTATTAGAGAGAAGTTGTAAGCACTACTGTGTACACTCTAAACCGGGTAAATGTCAATGGCATTTCCAGTAAGACTCCTTTTGAGCTGTGGTTTGGTTATAAGCCTACTATTAAATATTTCAAGATCTTTGGAAGCAAGTGTTATATTAAGAGAGATGAGGACATAGGAAAGTTTGATGCAAGGAGCGATGAAGGAATATTTCTAGGTTACTCTACTAAAAGCAAGGCTTATTGGTGCTATAATAGAAGATTCAGAAAAATGGTTGAAAGTGAAAATGTCAGAGTTGATGAGGACTCTGCTAGATCATCTAGATATTGTGGATGTGATTTAGATGACCAGCAAGATAGTACAGACAAAAGGAAGAATGCTCAAACACAGAATCAAGTTCAAATTGTTCCAGTAAATCAAGAAAGTCAGGAGGAGAGACAAGTGGAAGTGCAAAAGAAAGAACAAAAGAACTAGAAGTACGAGGGAACCCTAAAATTTTGAGGTATGTAAAGCTAAATCATTCTGAAGATCAAATTATAAGAGATAAGAATAAAGGTGTGTAGACTAGAAGAAGGATTGTAGAAGAGAATTGTCTGATTTCCAAGACTGAGCCTAACAATGTCAATGAAGCTTGTAATGATGAACACTGGATGATAGCTATGAAGGAAGAACTGATGCAGATTGAAAAGAATGATACATGGATTCTTGTTCCCAGACCTAAAGATAAAAATGTGATTGGTACTAAATGAGTCTTTTAGAATAAGCTGAATGAACAAGGTGAAGTGATTCAGAATAAAGCAAGACTAGTATGTAAAGGGTATTCACAAATGGAAGGTATTGATTTTGAAGAAACCTTTGCCCCTGTTGCCAGAATTGAAGCTGTAAGATTATTTCTTGCTTTGCCGCATATAAGAACTACAAATTCTATCAAATGGATGTGAAGTCAGCCTTTCTGAATGGTGAGTTAGAAGAAGAGGTATGTGTTGAACAACTAGATGGATTTCAACTGACTGATAAGGAAGACATGGTTTTCTGATTGAAGAAAGCTCTGTATGGACTCAAGAAAGCCCCTGGAGCCTGTATGCTAGACTAGATAAATACTTACTAAAGCTTGGATTTAATAAAGGTACTGTTGACAACAACTTGTATTTTAAGTTGGATCATGATAAAGAGTTGATTATTGAAGTCTTTGTTGTGACATTATTTTTGGAGGTGATGAAGATCTATGTATGAAGTTTGTTAATGAAATGAAAAGTGAATTTGAAATGAGTATGATTGGAGAGATGAAGTTCTTTTTGGGATTGCAAGTCACTCAGTTAGACAATGGGATTTTCATATCTTAGTCCAAATATGTGAGAGAGTTGTTGAAGAAGTTTGGCATGGAAGACTCAAAGCCTATTGGTACACCCATGGTAACCGGATGCAAGCTAACATAGAATGATGATTCTCCTAAGGAAAATCAAACAAGATATAGGTTAATGATATTTGGATTGCTCTACTTAACTCAGACCAGACCAAACATCATGAATGTTGTGTGTATGGTTGCTAGATATCAAGCTAATCCGAAAGAATCTCATGTGACTGTTGTAAAGAGAATTTTCAGATACCTAAAAGGAACAGTTGATTTTGGGCTTTGGTATCCTAAAGATGATGATCTTACCTTGAGTGCCTATACTGATGCGAATTGGGAAGGAGATGTAGATGATAGGAAAAGCACTAGTGGTGGTGCCTTCTTCCTAGGGAAGAAGTTGGTGTCTTGGTTGAGTAAAAAGCAAATTCCATATCCCTATCTACTGCTAAGGCAGAGCATATTGCTGCTGCAAATAATTGTACTCAAGTGTTGTGGATGAAACAAATGCTGAAAGATATCAGAGTAGTATATGATGAGCCTATTGCCATATATTGTGACAACTCAAGTGCAATAAACATATTGAAGAATCCGGTGCTACACTCTAAGACCAAGCATATATCAATCAAGTTTCACTTCTTGAGGGAGAAAGTGAGTGAGAAAGAAGTAAGATTGGAATATGTGTCTAACAAAGAAAAAATTGCAGACATTTTCACCAAGCTGTTGCCAAAGGATACTTTTGAGTATCTTAGAGGGATGCTAGGGGTGATTATTGCTCCTGATAAGAACTAGAGATGCATTTACTTGCATCAATTTGTGTGCTTCATAGCTATATTTTGATCCAGATTGATGTTTTCATGGCTGCTACTTAGGGGGAGTAGTTGGATGTGTAGATATGTGGTTCAGAGCTTGTATGTGGAAAGATAATGCTTATCTTTGCCATTGATGTCAAAGGGGGAGAAGAGCAATGTGAAAAACAACACAAGGAGAAGAGTCAGAATCTAAGGGGGAGTAAATACTGATTGAGAGTTGCGTTGATGGTGTTTTTCACATCATGTGTTTCCATCAATGCTAAAGGGGGAGGTTGTTGGATGTTGTGGTTGTGTTGCTGATATGTGGTTGTCATTGATGTCAACACTATTAGCATTGATGTATTGTAGGTTGTATATGTCGAGGATAGAAAATTGTTAAAGAAAGAGTTGCAGGTTGACAGTGGAACAATGAAGGTCATGAAGGTGTCTTTCTCAGTATGTTGACGATCAGTCATTTTGGACTGAAGGGTTTATTGTTGAGTGTATCTAGTTTATCCACTGAAAGTTTCAGAGGTCTGCGTGAAGATTTAATCGTGTTATGAACAGTTGTGTTCTGAATTTTTTTTTGTGGCTTCAGTTAGTGTTCCTAATTGAAGTTGATGTGATTATAGTAATTTCAGTTGTTGTGGATGCTTCTTTGATGATTCATGATGCTTGTGGATGTTTCTAGATCATGCTCTATCTTTGTTGCACATATGCGTTGATCGGTGTGCTCGTGGTTGGTGATTTTTCTCTTGTGTGTTCGGATTTTTATGTTCTTGGCCAACATGGTGGTTGTAACGTGTTGTGGATCCTTGGAGATTAAAATTTGAATGTTTAGCATGCTCAAGGATATTGTTTTAAGTCTTCATTATGTTGTGGCCAATGGTTTTTGATTCACATTGAAAATTTACTTGTAGATTTGGGCTGACATTGTGTATATGTTTTATATTTTATTTTGGCCGATGAAGTTGTTGATGTAATTCCATGTTGCGGATATATAAGAGTAGTTGTTTGTGCGAAGTTAGGTAGCGAAGAAGTGCCAAAGAAAGAACAAGTGTGTGAATAGTGATCTAATCATTCGATTGCAGAGCAGAGTGTGAAGAAGTTTGAGCAAAGTGTGAAGGAGTGTTTTTGTGATTAACCAGAACTGTAATAAGACTTTTGTAGAAGCTATTTCAAGACTTTTGTAGAAGCTATTTTCTCAGTTCATACCCTGCGGATCTAATCCGAATTGCTGTAAGACAGTGTGTCTTTTTTGGGTAGTGAGCCCTCTTGTATTTGAGCAGTGAGCTCTAGGTAGTGTGCCCGAATGCATGTGCATTCCCATTATTCTTCATTATTCTTTTAATAGGGTATAATATTGTGGACTGACATCCACCGTGGTTTTTCCCCTAACAGGGTTTCCACGTAAAAAAATCTTGGTGTTCTTTGTGTTTCTGATGTGCTGATTGTCTGTTCATCAAATCTGAGACCAAGTTAAATTAAGTTTGAAAAGTTTAAATATTTTGTGACAATTGATTCACCCCCCCTCTCAGTTGTCTGTCCTTGTTTTGCCAACAATCTCAAACACCAATGTTAGTGTCACTCAAAAACACATAAAATATATGTTTCCTTTGTAACCAAACCAAAAGTCTTCAATGAATACCACACATGTATGCAAAATGTATATCACTTGAATATGTATGTCACCTGTAGATATGTGTCAAATCAATCATGCAACCAACCCAAACTACACCATGATAACCATTAAATGTAGAAGACCTGAGAATATATGCCAACAGAATAAGTGCCAAAACAACCCTTGACATCAATGCCAAAACCAATGTCAAAGGAATCAACATTAATTTAATTATTTATGTTTAGAAAAGGGGAAAGTGATTTAATTAAACTATTAAGTAATAATAATTTAATTGATTTAAACGAATAGGGTATATTAGCGACACAATTAAATAATTGATGTTATTTAATTAATCGGGAGGAATAAAGTTAGATAAATGATGAAATAGTGAATTAATTAAATAATTTAAAGATTATTCAATTGATAGAGGAAAATAGGGTTTAATGATGTAAATGATGATTGAGGATGAATTAATTAAATAATGTTTAATCACTTAATTAATAGACTAATATAAAATTTAATCATTTAGGGAAGGAGGGTGAATGTTAGTTAAATAGTGTTGTTTGCTAGTCAGGACAATTTAGGGTATCTACATTTCCCCCCTCTTTGATATAATGTGATTTTGAGTGTTGTGTTAAAGAAAATTCAAACATTCTTCCTTAGGAGTTGCCCTAGTATGCCCCAGGTGGGATAGCAACATCAAAATCAAAATCAGATCACCCAACATCAAAATCAAATCCATCAATAATATCAACCCCCAAATCAACAATATCCACATCAAAATCATCAACTACAACATCATCAAAATCATCAATCTCAAAACAAGCAAGAGAGTCCATCTCAAATATAAAATTCATCCCCACCACAACAAGCCTCACAATCCAATCACACTACTAAATGTAAATACACTCCTTTAGGGGTGCCAATTGAGGGGGTGTTAAACAAATGAGTCAATGCTAAACTTATCACACTTCGAAAACCATCATGAAGTGGTGAACCTATCATCAAATTCCCATGGTACGATTACAAGGCCTATTGTAAATACCATGGAGTAAAAGGTCGTGATGCATCAAACTGTGTTACACTCAAAAAACTCATCCAAGATCTTATTGATCAAAGAGAAATAGCTATTGAAGCAATATTCAAGGTTCAACTACTAATGATATCAGTGACAATGTCCCAACCTCAAAACTTGACAACAATGATCAAGATCTATGTACCACTGATCACATTGAAGATGTATTTACCTTTCCCAGTGAGCAAGAGGACATACATCAAGACTCTTTCCCAAAGCATGATCAAAATCAATCACCAAAGTCTAATAATGATCCAATTCAAGAAATCTTAATATCATTTGATCTCATAGTTGAAAACATTAACAATATCTCAAGTGTTGAAGACAATGATCAAGAGCCATCTACCAATGATCATGTTGACAATGTCTCTACATCATCCCATGAGCAAGAGGACATACATCAAGAATTTAATCCCAAGCATGATCAAAATCAAACACCAAAGTCTAGCAATGATCTAGTCCAAGATATATTGACATCCTCCAACCTCATGGCAGTACATATTGATGATCAAGAGACTCTTAATCCAACACTTATACCCAATGTAGAAAATCTAAGCCAAGAGCTATCACCCATATGTCCACATTTTGAGGAAATCCAAGGATACTTTACAATAAATCCCTTCTTTGAAATTGATTCATGTCAAGAGCACAAACCAAAGCATATCGAAGATAATACCGCACAAAGTCAAGATCAAGAATCCCTATCATCAAAATACTATAATGACTTGGCAGATATCTTCCAAGACATCCAATGTTTTCCAAAAGAAGAACAGATATGTATACCAAATGTACATACATCTACCCATGAGATGCTTACTCCTAATGGACATGTAGATGATCTTCATTCAAAACAAGAGTCTCATACTCTTGATATCATTACCAAGGAACAAGAGTCTCCTACTCTTAACATCTTTACACATGATCAAGACATAGCAAAATCTAGAGACATATCATAAATGGATCATGAAGAAGAATTCTACATAAGTTGTGAATCAAAAACATCATGTGAAGGCATATCAAAAATGAATAATGAGGAATAAATTTACATGGGTTGTGAATCATCAACACCTCTTGAAGAAACATTAAAATTTGATATTTCATAGGATCAAGCTGAAGATATCAGTCAGGAAGTTATCCCACATATGGAGGATCCTATCACTTACAAACTTGGATCACTTACCTTTGTTAGAGCAAGCTATCCTACCAATGAAGAAGCTATCACCTTTGAAGATCCACAACAGAGCAAATAATTTTTTTCAATGGATGCATTATCAAGGCAAAGGATTAGGCCTACATGAATAGGGTATCCTGGAACCAATGCAGATTATTGAAAATCCTAAGCATCAAGGTCTTGGTTATTCAACAATTAAGGAATCTAAACATATCAGTGATACCTCTATAATACTGGGGGCAACTTTATCTAATGCAACTGTATCATGAATTGTCATCCACACATATTTCAACCCTCCAATTGGGACCAACAACAAGAGAAAAAGTTATATCAAAGAAAGGAACAAGTCATTGAAGCACAAGAATCGGTAAAACAAAATGGACAAAGAAAATACAAATCGATACCAAAGCAAAAGCAAGAAAATCATCCTTATCAAACTCCATTAGTTAAGGAAACTATGGGGAAAAATAAAAAAGGGAAGTTCATCCATAAAAAATGTCCACCAATACAAAAGAAAGCTTGAAGAGCGACCTACAAGGTATATTAAGAAGTTGGTCACAATCGAATCTCCATATCCACCCATCATTGCTCATCACCCCAAGTTTGGAGAGTCAAAGATTCCAAACTATCGACCAATCCATTTGAATCTCATATCCCTCAACACATTTCTCCATCCATGATATCCAAATCTCACATTGACCATGTATTGGCAATGGCTCTTTATCATAAGGACTCTAAGAGCACCCTATCGCGATGTGCGCATCAAGGTAAGGTTAACTCCAATATCGACGAAGAAGATAAGAATTATCAGGGGTTACATTCAAGTGATCGTATCTTAGAAAAACAACTCCTTCAAGTGGGATATCATTGGCACATCATGACAACAATAACATCTATATTAGTACCAACAATGTCTACATTAGTACCACTAGGTGGTTCAACATGAGCATAAACATTCAAAAATAATAAAATAATAATAAATAAATAAAATAAATAAAAAAATCAAGAGTAAAGATAAAAATATTCCTGCAATGAAAACCACTATGGTGGCGCTTTGGACAAGTACCATGATGAAAACCTAGAAAATAGGCGTCATTTGTAGAATTAAACATCTATGTGTGTCATTTCAGATGGAAGCATCCTAGCCTATCCATAATAAATTCAACATTCCATCCATCATCCATCCATCTTATCCATAATAAATCCATGAACCATTCATCCAACCCATTTTTATCCTAATCCAACTTATCTTGATCTTGGAAAAAATTAGTGTACAATTCACACTTGCTTATGATAAACATCTTGACATGGGTCACTATCATTAATCTTATCCTATCCACCATTATCTGAGCCATGAGGCATTGTTCAAAGGGGCATACTCTATTCAAACATGTGATCCAATCACAAGATAATCCTTGCATTTTTTTATATTGCTAGATGTTGGGGGTAGGTACTTACATCATGCTTCAGAATAAATCTTGATCTATGTCTTCTAGCTCACGTTGTCATCTAGGCATTGTCCAAACAATTCAAACAATCCATATCAGGGGCATCTTGTTGACGCTTCAAAAAATCTTGTTCCTAGCCTGGCTACAAATCTCGATCAATCGTTATTTGATAAATCAATCATCATATTGGGATGTATCCTTCCCAAATCATCGTGTTGTTCCTATTTTGACAACACCATCTTTGCATTGTTGTGTATCCTCAAAAATGTTATCATTATTGAGCATTACTCAATCAACTTAATCAATTTTAGCCTTGCTGTCAAAAAGATCTCAAAAGACTATTGATATCCCTATATATTAATATCTTATCAACATCAAAACAATAAAAAACATCCAACAAATAAACGAAATCAAAACAAAGTTGAAAAACATCAAAATCCCAAAAACATGTTATGCTTTGAGTCAACACTAGTCAAACTACGCAGTCTTTGCATGTATAATGTAGGCAAGGCTTATCTTTGATCAACCCGCAAGGCCTTAGGTTAATCCCCTTAGGTGTCCATAATGGTCTTTTAACTTAACCAAAAATCCCAAAAACATTTGAAAAACCCAAAAAAGTCAAAAATATGTTCTTATCAATACAATCAAACTACGCGGTCTTTGCGTTTGTCACATAGGCAAGGCTAATCTCTGAACAACCCTTGAGGCACTAGGTCAAAACCCTTTAGGTCCCCCTATTTGTTTATAAATCTCCTAAAAACAACAAAAAACAAGATCAGATAAACTCAGAAAATCAAAAACATCCTATCTCCATTGTCACTTACTTGTAATAAACTCTTCATCCATAATAAACAAATCGTCATCCTCATCCTTTAACAAAATAGACCACAAACAAAGCAACATCACAAGCATAAATTTTCAAGCAAACAATCATAAGGACTTGTTTACAAGAAGACAAAAACAAAGCCAAAGTGTTAACTACCTATCTATTGCCAATTCACCATCAACATCCTAAGATATGTCTTAATGGATAGATCGTTCCTACAATAGACATCATCAATACCGGATAACAGCCTGAAAACTCAAAACAGATATGGCAAGTGATACAACAACATTGTTTATCTTTTTGTGATCTTATCTTTTTGATTTATTATTGACTCATTCCTAGGATCTCTCGAGGATGTCCATTAAGGATTTAGAGAGGAAGGAATGGGGAAATTGAGTGTCATTTCTGTTTGCTTTGTTTGTTGGATATTTTTGTGATACTACCACTACAAATACTTGCTTTGTTTTGTGTGTGGAAGTGGTTTTGAGGTGCTTTGTGTAGTGGTTGTATGTTAGGTACTCTATACCTCTCTGTGTAGCTAGTCCAAAATATTTAAAAGCTTCTCATCCATACACTCTAACAGGGTTTTCGTATGTCTGGTATGAGAAAGAATACTCTTTGTTTGCAGAGTCAAAGTCCACGCAATAGATACAAAGCCACCTTGGTCATTAATACCCTGGTGCATCGTATTTGTTTGCTACATCAATAAGGATTGCTAAAAAATACGAAGTCTCCATGAAGCAAATCAAACTCATCAATGACTAACAACATCAATTTTCTTCTAAATCCTACTAACATTTTCTTCTATTTAACATTTCTTTTGTCAGTCCTTGCACTTAAACGCATTACATTAGCTTACCAAAAAATTTGGTTGATTATCTAGAATTTTCAAGAAATTTCCTGAGGGGGCACCATGCTATCCCGCCTGGGGCATACTGGGGCAACTCTTGAGTAAGAATGTTTGAATTTTCTTTGACACAACACTCAAAATCGCATTGTATCAAAGAGGGGAAAAATGTAGATACCCTAAATTGTCCTGACTGGAAAACAACACTATTTAACTAACTTTCATCCTTCTTCCCTAAATGATTAAATAATACATTATTATTTAATTATTATCAAATTTTATATTTGTCTATTAATTAAGTGATTAACCATTATTTAATTAATTCATCTTCAATCATCATTTACATCATTAAACCCTATTTTCCTCTATTAATTGAATAATATTTAAATTATTTAATTAATTCACTATTTCATCATTTATCTAACTTTATTCATCCCGATTGATTAAATAACATCAATTATTTAATTATGTTGCTAATATACCCTATTCATCTAAATCAATAAAATTATTATTACTTTATAATTGAATTAAATCACTTTCCCTTTTCTAAACATGAATAATTAATTTAATTATTCAACCTCATTCAAAAAGGTCAACAAACAAATACAACTTTATTTGTTAAAGTCAAACATGACTTGCATGTTCAAACTCTAAATATTAATTAATTAATTATCCTCACCTCTTTTGTGATTGATCAAATCACGACCACTGATTGCTCACATTGATTGGCTAACTGATTCATCTATTTTCTAACTGATTCATCCATTTCCTAATTAATCCATCTATTCTTCAATCCCATTAAATACTCAATTTGATTTCCTCAATTCCATAGATTATGTAATTAGCATCCTTAATTGGATCGATCACAAAAGCTAACTGAGCAAACTATTTCCTCTCAATAGTTCTCAACCATTGATCAAGATTTTGTATTGTTGTAATCTTGATTGTTCATTTCAAAATGTGAAATCTATAAAACAATCTTCTACCTTCTCACAAATCATCCAAAATTTACATAAGCAAAGTGTTGCACAATTACCTCTTGAGCACGTTATGATTTATCATCATGTTCTAGTTCAACATCACATATTGAAGCTTTTGCAATGCATAAATTGATTGCAACAATTTGACATTCAACATCGATACAAATATACTTTGACACGAGATGGGTAACAATATAGTTTATTGAGTTCACTGTTTGTTATATTATTCATTTCATAAGTAATGGGTTTAGGAATTCTTAATTTTATTTTGAATTAAGCTTTTGTTTAATTCATTTATGATTGCTTTTCATATTCATATTTCCCCCCTTATGACAGATTTATATAGTTCCTTATGTGATTAAAATTATATTTTAATAGTCCTAAAAGGTCTCTAGGTGATAGACTTAGGGGTTCTTTTTTCCTAGAAAATACCTTTATTAGTGTTTAAAACTCTCTTAAAATTTTCCTTTTGAAAAGTGGTGAAAATTAGAGTTGGTTGGGTGGTTTAGATGGTTGAGGAGAGGTAGTTTCTTTTCCCATTTCTATTTATTTTTTCTCCTTGAGTGGAGAAGGGGATTTTTCCTTTTGGATTGTTCTTGATTTGTTTTTGGGATTTTCATTTGGTAAAAGCAAATTCTAGGCAGAGGAAGGAAGAGAGGAAGAATAAAGAAAGAAAATATGGAAGAGAGGGCTTGAGGAGCATTCATCAAATTGGATATCAAATCTCATGGTAGGGTCTAACCTTCTTATTAGATCTTTGTTTTGATGTGAAGGGAATGCTTGAAATGTTTTTTATGTTTGTGAAATCTATGTGAAACAAATGGTGAATCTTTGGTGGCATTTTGTTGTAAATCCTGTGTTTATTTTTGGGTATGAGTGCCTTTCCTTGTCCAACTTGTACATAAATAACCATTTATGTGTATAAGGTGAAGGAATTAAAGTATGCAAATGAAATTATTGTAATGTGCAAAGTTCAGTTATTCATTTTTATGTGGTATATATGTTGAGGAATCTATATGATAAGTGTTGTGTGTACCTTGAAAGAGCTATGTGACCCTAGCTTGGGGTGAGTTGAGTTTCAAGCTTATGGTTGGGTGGAGAACCCATTGGCCATGATTTTGTTTGTTCTTGTTTATTTTTCTTTTCAGGTCCATGTGTGGAGATGAAAGATTAACTTGGTGAACATAAAACTAAGGTTTTGAAATAAAAGAGGGGTTTTGTGTAATATTATTAAAATTGAGACAATTCAAGAGCTACATGGAAAATATATGTATAGGTTTTAGTGAATAAAAAATATATCTCTAGCCAATTTGTAGAAGAAAAGTGTATTATTTATTCATTAATGTTTTATTTTGTAGGGATTAAACAAATTTTTATGCCTTTAAATGAATGAAGAATATATATAGTTTATTATTTAAATTAATGAAAAACAAAAGGCCACATTGGAAATGAACTTAAAGTAGCTAATTTATAAAAATAAAATAGGATTGGCTGAGAAATAACTTATTCTAATTGCATCATATTCAAGTTTCTAAGAAATAAGGAAAGAAATTTTGTTCAATAGTCTTTAAATAGTTATCAATTAGAAAAGTTCTACAAATTGAATTTATGGCACAATAGTTCAATTAGTCTCTTATTTGAAATAGAAATTACATTTCTTCAAACAAAATTAAAGATAAATTTCAAGAATATTTATATAAGATAATATCAAAAATATGTTTATAAACATATGATTATGCATATTTATATACATATAAACATATATAAATAAAAATAAAAAATATTTTTTAATTAATTAATATTTCCATGATAATTATATATATAGATTATATATATTTAAATTTTAAATTCATTAAAATTCACATAATTCATATATATATATAAATTAATAAAAAATATTTAATAAATAATAAATATCAAAAGAATATAATATAATACTGTAAAATAAAAGATTTAAAGAAATATAAATTAAAATAAATACAAGTTGATCTAAGCACATGAGTCAACTTTGAGTTGCTCAGGGCTTGGGTGGTGACCCATGGGGCCACAATCCATAGGGGTTGTGAATCCATGGAGGGCACGACCTCCATGGAATGGGGCCTCTCCTTCTTAATAAAACTTTTGTTTTAAAATAATTATATCTATAGAGGTTGGGGCCCTAGCTCGGTTGGCTAAATCTTTCCCGTTGCTGGAGGTTGGTCATGAGGTCTAGTCTCCCCCACCCCCGTGGTACCAGAGGGCGTGTCGCGCCAGCGCCGTTGGTCACGTTAAAAAGTTTACCAGGCGCACTGCAATTTATATGGGGCCGTGCTACCCAATTCCTGCAGTCTAAAAATAAAATAAAATAAAATAATATCTATAAATAAATACAATGTAAGGAAGTTAAACTCGTAATTTTTGTTTGACTATCATTTATTTTGTAGAAACCTAATCTATAATGAATAAGTTTATATATATACACACACATTTAAATCTGTAATCAAATTAAATAGACTGGGAGGTAAGTATGGAATCCTGCAAAGTAAAAAAACTGTAGACTTGCACCAAATCAACAATTTATAGGTATGTAATTAATTCAAACTAAAAGATCAAATAACCATGGGAGATGAAAATGAAACCCAATTTAATTTAAAAAGGTCAAATTGGAAACCAAAAATAAAAGAATCAATATTTAATGAGTTTCTAGTTAGTTTCTAGTTAGTTTTTAGTTTGGAAAATTAAATCTTGTAGTAATTGTCAAATTAGAAATCTATTCCCATTTCAAAATAAAATTAATAAGCTGAAGATTACAATTATAGTGGCATGAAAATTTTAAAATTAAGTAGGTAGAAGAAAACAAAGTTGATAATCATATGCAAATAATTTTTTGTGGATCTTTAATACAAAATTATATTTTCTTTGTTCAACTTTAAGTTTGGATTGTATCATCAATTCCAAGAATTAAACTAAAATTAATTGAAGCGATTTCTCTCAATAATTTATTTCATTAATAATTTGGCTATTAGCAACTAATAATAAAATCTAATAATTAAAATTAGTTAAGTATTATCTTTGTTGTTTAATATAATTGCTTAGAGTATCATAATTAAACTTTATAAAGATTAGCTTGTATAGCCTTAAGGATGTTCGATTCTTGATTAATATTTAATATTTTTCAACTAAGGCTAGGAAGTTTTTTGAAATCTTATTGTTTCTTTCATAAATTTTAAATTAAGTGATAAAGTGATTGTGAGTGGTTGAGGAATGTGTAAGTTTTGGTCAATGTGCCAAAGAGGGGGAGATTCAAATTTGAATTTGAGAGTTAAATGCTAAGTTTGACCTTTGCAAGAGACATGTAAGAGCGATGTAAGAGCTCATAAATGCTTTGTTGGATGTACATGTCAACCTATTTTTGAATTCAAATTTGAGGGAAATATTCCTCAAAGATGCCATGTTGATGGAAAATGGTGAATTAATAAATCAATAAATTGATTTATTTGTGCAAGTGGGAAAAACTAGAGGGTGTGATGGGTGATTAGATTAGATTAATCAGGATTAGCTTAACTTAGATGATGATTAGGGGTTTTGACCCATTTGACTTAAATATTTTGATTTATTTAAATCAAGAGGGAGAAATATGAATTTTGAAATTTAATTAAATAAAGTTAGGTTTATTTAATTAAAAGGATGATGCAGTATAAAGGTTAATTAATTTGAGGAAGATGAATCTAGGAGATGATTTATGAAAGATGAAATGTTAGGATTTGATTGATTTATTTAAATGAGGTAATGATGAAGTGAATTTATTTAATTGAATGATGAAATGTTAGATTTGATTAAATGAAGGTTATTTAATTAAACTAGTGGATTGAAATGTGTGCATATTTTGCGTGTCTACATTTTTCCCCTTTTTGAAGCAATGTATTTGCTGCGAACTGGTTCAAAGAATAAACTTGCCACGATCAAATTTCAAAAAATTTCAAATTTTTTCGGATGCCCCAGTGGAAAGAAGTACACTAGTACATTTCCCCCTTGAGAGATCGAGCGAAAAGATTCGATTTGAGGGCCGATCTCGCAATAAAGAGGTTCAAGATGGAAATATGGATGGTTATGATGATGATGCAAATGGGATGGTTTTAAGATGCTTAGAATAACCAATCTATATTATCCTAAACAACTTAAGTGATGATATGATGTGAAATGGATGAGATGGATGATGTGATATGCTATGATTATGCAAATGTATGATTTTATGAGATGCTTAGACTAACAAATCTATATTATGATGATGATGCAAATGTAATGCATGTGAAATGATCGATGTTTCCTATTATGTATGATATGAATGATATGTGGTATGTCGACGATTTGTGGATGCAGGATGGATGCACTAGTGATGATGATTAATTATTCATGACGTGATGTTAGTGTGGAAAAGAAGAAAGAAGAAATGAGATGATGACAAGAGGATCCAACAAGTCCATGATCTGACGAGACTTTATTAGAGATGATGATGATGATGATAGATGATGATTCGCTTATCAAGGATTGGGACTTTAAAAGGGCTACTTACCTTATGTTTGATAATACACATAGATAATGCATCAAGGTATAAAGAACTAGGATGGCATTGTACCTAGTGCAATGGACTTTGACTCGACAAACAAATAGGAGTATTCTTGTTCACACTTGACATACAAAAACCTTGCTAGGACGTACCTAACAAAGCAAGTATTCACCAAGTTATTTTACAAGAACGTCCAATAAGCATAGCATGCAAAAATAATGATCGTTCCCCATTCCTATCTCTCTAAATCCTTCGTTCGGATATCATCGAGAGGTCCTTGGAATGAGCGCAATAAGATAAATCAAAAGAAAAGATCAAGTATGCAAACAAGCCAATGTTCTTCATACCTCTAGCCAAAGGGATGTGTTTTGATAGGATAAGAATCCAAGGTGATATCCAAAATGATGCCCATTGAACGATATATCCTAGGACATGCATTGTATAGGATGATGATGGGTTGATAAGTTGATTGTTAGGCTGTTGATATAAGATTGACTGACATGTTTGAAAATGATCAAGAGTTTGATTTTGTTTTAAATGTTTGTTGTTTGCTTTTGATTTTACGGTTGAAGCTTTTCTTTTGTTGATTGTTGTGATTGTTTCTGTTGTGTTGCCAAAGGATGAAGGTGGCAATCAATTTATTATGGATGATTGATTATTTCGAGTGAAAGCAAGATGAGACAGATGGATTTTTTTTCAAATATTTGGATGTTTTTGACATTTTTGGAATGTTTTGAGGCTGTTTTTGGGTTTTTTTCAAGATTTTACAAATGTTTTGATTTTTGATTTTTTGAATGTTTTGGGTTTTTTTTTGAGATTTTATGAATGTTTTTGGATTTTGTGTTTTGAATGTTTTTGGATTTTGATGTCTGGGGGCTGATCAAAGATGAGCCTTGCCTACGTTTAAGCTCAGAGACGACGTAGTTCATTTCCATGTTTTGACATTTTCTGTTTTCGACTTATTTTTGGATTTTGATATGTTTTTGGATTTTGATTGGATGTTTTTAGATTTTTCACATGATTTTGACGATTTGGATATGGATATGTTGATGATATCGTGCTCTGTTTGGGGATTTTGTTGAAAACCAAGCTAAGGTTGATTGATCAAATTGATGGATTGATGATGATGATAACATTGTTGAGGATACACAACAATGCAAGGATTTGAATGATCAGGATTGATGATGATAACATTGTTGAGGATGCACAACAATGCAAGGATAGTGTTAAAACACGAGGACTGAGATGGATATCCCAAGATGATGATTTTTTGATTGGATTTGATTGATCATGATTGATGAAGCTTGATTTTGGAACAAAAGTTGTTCGAATGATTTGATGTGACGTTTGAAGGGTGTGTTAGATGCGACTGATATTGATTGTTTGGATTGATGTTCGATTGAAAGATGAGGACTGATAAGGAATGTCTTCTCGTCAAAATATGCCATGGGCTAGTGATTTGGATTGTTTGCTTACAAGTGCTTTGACCAATTTGATTTCACGTTTTCCAATGTTCAGATCACCATATAAGCTGGAGGATATAGATCAAGATTTATTCCTGAAGTAAGATGCAAATATCTGCCCCCAATGCCTAGTAATGTATGGAATGCCATGGATGGACGCTTGGATAGGTGTGTGGATGTATGGGTATGGATTATCTTGCAATAAGATAAGGTGTTTGGATCAAGAAAGCTCATTTGGATAGTGTTTCTTGGCTCAGATAATGTTGGATAGGATAGGATCAATGAAAATGACCCATGTCAAGATGTTTACCATAAGCAAGCGTAAAGTGTGCACCAAAATTTGTCAAGATCAAGATAACTTGGACTATGGATGCAGATGGATGCAGATGGATTGGATAAATCATTCATGGATGCATGGATTTATTATGGCCGAGATGGATGGAATGATGGATTTATTATGGATGGGATGAGGTGCTTTCCCCTGAAGTGGCGCGTGTAGGTGCTTGATTCTACACATGACGCCCGTTTTCCAGGTTTTCATCATGGTACCTGCCCAAAGCGCCAATCATGCAGTTTTCACTAGAGGACAATTTTTCTCTTTATTATTTTCAATCCTTTTTTTGATTTTCATATTTTTTTATATTTTTATATTTTTCTGAAATATTTTAAGCTCATGCCGAATCACAAGGTGTCGCTGATGTAGATGCCCCTGTCATAATGTGCCATCGATATCCTGCTTGAAGAAGCTGCTTTGCTAAGATACGTGCACTTGAATGCAACTTTTGGGATTCTTGATTTGCTTTATTGATATTGGGGTTAACTCTGTCTCTGTGCGTACATCGTGATAGAGTGCCTTCAGAATCCTTATGATGAAGGGTCGTTGCCAATACATGGTCAATTTGAGAATTGGATATCATGCATGGAGGTGTAGACAAAGTGTGTTTAGGGATAAAAGATGGATTGGTTGATAGTTTGGAACCTTTGACTCTCCAAACTTGGGAAGAGGAGCAATGATGGGTGGATACGAAAGTGTGCATGGAATTAGGACCAACTTCTTGATACACTTTGTACGTCGCTTGAAAAGCCTGCTTTTGGTTTTGTGGACATCTTTGATGGATACTTTTCCCTTTTTTATTTTTCCCCATAGTTTCTTTGACTGATGGAGTTTGATAGGGATACTCTTTCTTTGTAATTTTTGGTACCCACTTGTATTTGATTTGTCCATTATGCTTCTCAGCTTCTTTTGATATGATAACATTCTTTGTGCTTTGATTCAAATCTTTCTTTTGACGTTGGTCCCAATTCATGGACGGGATGATGGGTGGATGAAGATTCATGACGTAGTTGGTTGTAGTATTGGCATCAGTTTCATCATAAGGATTCTTCATGCTCCCTATGTTGACATTTTCTTGAGACATAGTTGCCCCCAGTATTGTGGAAGTAGTACCTTTGTGCTTTGATTCCGCCTATTTCGAGAGCTCTTGTTTAGAATGCATTCTCTGATAAATGACCATTGTAGATGACGTTATTTCAATTTGCTGCTCTGCTGACTTTAGAATATCCTGTTCCATCTGACCTGTTTCCTCAAGTAGATAATGTTGGATATCTTTGTGCATGACGTCCTCAGTCTGAATTTGGGATATCTTTGATCCTAATGTTGACAACTCAGTTTGACTGTAGGAATCAATAACCTGCTCTTTTTGTGTAATAATGTCAGGAGTAAAGGAATCCTGTTCTGAATGAAGATCATCTACGTGTCCATCCAAAGAAAGCATCTCATGGGTAGATGGAGAAGTATGTGCTATGTGGATGTGATCATCATTTGCAACATCTTGTATAGATAAGAGAGTGTCCATTACATCATTGTAGTATCTTGGAGATACAAATTCTTGTTCTTGATTAATTTTGGACTTGCATTTGTCATGCTTTGGATCAAGTTCTTGACATGGGTCAGTTTCAAAGGATCCTTGGATATCTTTATTAGGAATGGGAAGTGGCTTAATATCCTCTAGATCTTTAAGTGGATTTGGATCAAATGTTGAGTTGAAGATTCCTTCAATATCTGAAAACATGTCTTGGAAAGGACCATTGCTAGACCTTGGTGAAAGACGCTGACCATGCTTTGGAATAAATTCTTGAGATATGTCCTCCAACTTATTAGGTGATGTAGAGACATTTTCAACATGATCATTGGTTGATGGATTGTTGATTACAGGATCAAATAATGTTAACACTCCTTGAAATGGATCATTGTCGGATATTGTTGAAGGATTCTTATCATGATCAAAAAGTGACTCTTGATGTATGTTGATTTGATCTTCAGATGACGTAGAAACATCTTCCATGTGTTCATTGATCGATAGGTCTTGATTATGTGATCGTTGACTTGGATCAATACATGGAGTTATTAACATTTTGTTGGGATTTTGAACAACATTTGCTTGTTGGGCTTGGTATTGGGCTTGAGCTTGCGCTTGCACTTGAGCCTGGGATTATGCTTGTTGGGCTTGTAGTGTGGCTTGGGCAACTTGAGCAGCTTGTGCAGCTTGTTGAGCAGCTAGTTGTGCAACTCATCGATTTTGGTTTTGTTGGTGTGCCTTCTGATAAGCAGCCTATGGAGCGGCTTGAAATGTAATGCTATATTGGCTTATTGCACTTGGTTTTGGTGGTGGATTTGGAATCATGTTGGATGTAGTGCCAAGTCGTTGAGATACTTTTGGAGTGATCATGAGGGTTTGAGATATGATGGGTGTGATAGGGGTGGTTGGAGTGATCGAGGTGATAGGAATGGTCAGAATGGCCGAGGTGATACGTCCTTGGGAGACCATATTTTGATTTGTCAGGATTGATGTTTTCATTTGATTAGATACCATCTGTTGGTGTGATGTCGATGGTATATTCAAAGGATTTGATGTGATGGTTTGATTGGTGTTAGGTGAATTGATTTGGATGGAGTGATTGGTGCTAGGTAAAGGGGGAAGCCCTAAACCAAGGAATGATGTTGATATGGGTAATGGTGGTGATGTCTCTTAGCACAATGACTCAACTATTTTGGTAAGTGTAGCAATTTGATCTCACCAAATTTGATCTTGATTTTGATCTTGACTCCCTTGATATAGTTGATTTGGTTTTTGTTCAAGCAGATTTGGGATGCATACTTGTGGTTTTTGAATGGGATCATGGAAAAATTGATTTTGGACAATGTTCTGATTTGGGATGATGTTCAGATTTGGCATGATAGGTTGAAATTGAACATTGTTGGTGTTGGGAATCACATTGCCTTGATTTAGGTAACTTTGATTTTGCATGGTGTTACCTTGACTTGGATTAATACACGAAGTCGTTAACATCTTGTTTGGACTTTGAACAGTATTTGTATGATTTTCAAACATATCCATCCCAAAGTTTATCAAGTTTGGATCCAAAATGTTAATGTTTTGTAAAGTTGTACTTGGTACATTCACATTTGGCATGTAGGGATTTGATGGGATGACATTGTTCATTTGAAGACTCATGCCTTGAGTATTTGGTTGATAGATTTGCAATGTTGGACTTGGATTTAAATCTACCATCAGAAAAGGTGTTCCAAGATTTAGATTGGATAGACTCACATTTGTTGTACCATTGAGGTTTGTAGGAGATAATGATCCCATGTATGGATTGTATAAATGTGAGTTTTGAAAATCAAATGGCATTGTAAGGCTTTGATAGTTTGGTTGACTTGGATTACTCATGATGTATGGATCAATTTTATATTTCATGTTCCTCTTGTGTTTTGACCTTGTTGCAAAAGTGACCCCTAAGGTGTTTAGGACCAATGATGAGAAAAGGGGTGAATGATATGGATGTTGAACGTTTAGGGACTTTGGATCAATGCTAGACTTAGGGTTTGATTTTGATTGGTTTGATTGGATTTGGATAATGAACTTGTAAACCCTAAGATGTTAGATGTTATCTTAGGATGAACTTGTTCAAAGGATTGCTAATTCAATTAAGTGTATGAGAAAGGATGCATTCCCATACACCTAACTAAACAAGGTGATTTTGATTTTGATGATTTACCCAAGTCTAGGATGATGTTTCCAAAGCTCTAAAGTTGTTTGTGGGATGAAGATGATAAATGTTTGAAATGGATGAAGTGTTTGATTTTGATCCTAAATGAATCTAAGAAGGACTTGTTTACTAGACCAAGATAGTGAAGAACATGATTTTCTCTAAGAGTAATTCAAAATCAAAAGACCAATGTTTGCATGAAAACCATATGACCAAAAGATGCCAAGAACATGTGTGGGGTCCAATTGATTCAATCTTTGCTTAATGGATTCTTTTTACCACAAACACTTCTTGATTAGCTTTTGAAGCTAGATGTCCAATGTCATAATTCTCTTTCATCTCACAAAGTGCATTATGTGGAAATCGAGGGAATCAAGGCAAAGGTTACCTAAAGTTTACTTTAGTAGGAGCAAATTGAGATGAAATCCAAATGTGTAGAAGCCTCTAAGGATACGAATCCCAAGGGCAAGCAATAACATGTGAATTTGTTCAAGGATATTTGCTTCTCCTAAAGGGTTTGAGATTTGATGCTCATGTTGAATGTTGGTTTTCCAATGTTTTCGATCAAAGCAAAGTGTTTTGACTCATAAGCAATATAACATCCTAGGTCAATTGGTACATTTTTCTTGGTGGGCTTGCCTCATGCCCTTTGTAGTAGAAGAGATGATTTTACATGCAACCAAGGAAAAAATATAAAGGTATGTTAAGAATGAAGTCTTAACCTCTATATTTTAACCAAGATCCGACATGACAAGTAACTTCTTGGAATCTAAGTTCCAATGCACCACTTTGATAAAATCGTTGGATGGACTGCTTGGTTACTACAAACAAGGGTTTTAGTTCGGACTTTCCGTTCATGGAGATTGACCCATATGATGAGAGTCCCTTTTTAGATCCATCTCGTCAGAGTCAACTGCGTGATACTGTCGTTTACTCCAGTATCCACATTTATATCCTGGCTGGAAATACTCTTGGCTTTAGAGTGTTACCGGTTGACTCATTCCCTTGGGTGAGTACTTTTTCCCAAGGCAGGCCCTCTAAGATAGACAAAAGCGGGCAAACATATCCATAGTTCGATCAACCTTCGTTTAGAAACAAAGGGAGAACACATGCAATAGGTTTACTCACACTCACAAAGTGTTTTGTTCAATTTTTAAACCCCAAAATGAAGTGTGAAGGCAATATTTTATGCAACTTAATGTCATCAAAAATACTTTTGATTCTCAAGGTCGCCGTGAAGCGCGAGAGAAGTGCATACGCCTTTTTAGATGAGATTATTTTGCAAAAAAGATTACAAAGCATAAAAGACACATGTTCATTTTAAATCCCAAACCAAAAGTGAATTCTTCTTAAACACCAAAAGAAGTGTGAAATTTGTCTTGTTCAATTCTTAGCCTCAAACAAAATGTAGTGGGTTTGTCCTAAGATTCGTTTTAAGTCTTTTGTAGCAAGAATTCAAATTTGTTCTTTTTAAGATCCCAAAGAAAAAGTGTGAGTTGATTCAAAACATAAAATTAAAGCATGAAATGGAAGCCCTTTAAAGTATTTAAAAATACTTTGTCAACTTTGAATTCAATGCCCAATTTTTTCAGCTCAATTTCGCTTGTGATTTATCCGCCTTGGTGAGAAGTACCTATAAAAAAAAATAGTTATAACGTTAGAAAATAATATTTGAAGGAACCCCATATAATCAATGATAGTAAGATAAACAAGCATGCCAATATTAAATCATATCCAAATAAACAAGCATGCAGTCAGTAGTTTCTAGTTCTACTTTTAGAAACTGACAAGATGATCCATCTTTTCTTAAGATAAACTTGGAAACTTTCTACCTAAAACGTCGATGGACATAAGATTTTATATATATGTGACTTGTTCTAAAAAAAAATAAAAAAATAAAAAAATAAAAAAATGAGATATGCCATTTCCAAGCTTTAATGTTAGTCATCATATGAACGTCACAGCTGTATACCGTCAGTGAACTACATGAAGGGTCAAAGGAAAAATTTGTAAAAGAAGCATATGGTCCCTTTGTCAGTCGATTCACTCACAACAATATTAAAGGTTGGCAACACATGAACATTTTTCTTCACAATGATTTCTATGCCCACACATCTTTAAAAGCCAATGCATAAGAATTCATAAATGCTTATTTCTATGTTGGAGTGTGTGTGTTCCAAGATTGACCTTCAGATACTAAAATTAATCCTAGACCAGCGAATAAATGAATTATTGAATTTCAATCTGACATCAAGATCAAACTAGATTGCTGAAATCCCATCTGACAATAGCTCATAAATGGATTTGACAAATAGACGCCTCCTTGAAGACCTCTTTTTCAAAATAAATGAAAATCTATGGAGATTGTGTGATGGTAAAAGAGAACAACACATTTGTTATTTGGATGCCAACACTAGACCATTGGAATCCCGCGCAACCCTTTGCCATTTGAAAAAAGATTAATGAAATCCAACGCAGTCCTTTCTTATCATTTGAAATAAAAGCAAAAGAGATTAACAGACCTTGCGTAGCATTTATCATTTAGACACCAACTTTAAACAATGACCAATGAGTGCGCCATCCATCATGCAATTTTAATTTATGCTAGAAATCAGATTTTCAAGACCCAGCATAAATCGCCCACCTCTAATAATCAAAACAAATATCTTGTAAACAAAACTAGCACCCCTTCAATCGATGGACTTGCAGGATAAAAGAAAAGCTGAAAGCAATTAAAAAAACAAATGACAAGTAAATAGAGCATGTGAAGATTGCTTTGGAATTGAAAACGACAACCTGTATGCATTAACAAGATCCATGCATTAACAAACCGTATGTGTTAACAAGTTTGTATGTGTTAACAAACCGTTGTGTTAATAAGTTTTCTGTGTTAACAAACATATATGTGTTAACAAATATTCTATGTTAACGAATATCCTATGTTAACGAGCGTCATCTGTGTTAACAAACATCGAATGTGTAAACAAAAACTGATGTGTTATGGAATTGACAACCCTCCTTCTAGCGCCATATGTGAGCACCACAAATCTGCAAACTATTTAAACCACATCACACATTAGCATAATGTTAGTCTAAAACAAGCAAATAAAGTAGTGTTCCTATGAAATACTCAATCATATTAAAATATGCACTGTTATCACTCTAAAGTTGCACCCTGTTGAACCTGATGTTCAACACCTCAGTGTAACATGGGAAGACCTCTAAAGATGTGGGTTTCTTGTAAATAGAGGTCAACCTCCGGAGAAGGCCGACTTCCTTTGGTGTCACCTAAACTACTGATTCTTTAAAGGGAAAGGGGAAAGGAGTGCATAAAAATAAAACTAACGCTATGGTGATACACCGAACTGAGAAGAGCAATGGGATACTTAGGTTACACTTGAAAATTGACAATGACCATAGATTACACATCAAATTTTGTAAGCTTAGCATTAAAATTTCACAAAACAGGTTCGATTAACACACTTTTTGAAAAAAGGAAAAGATTTTCACAGAATAGAATCTGTGTGCGATTATATAAACACAACTTGTGATTTGTATAATGATACTTTTGCAAAGGAAGGCATGAAACACAAGATAAATTTATAAAGGAATGAAAGAAATTCACAAAAATAACTGGATCATTAACCTGAAATGCACGACACTTTGCAAGAACAAGATGGTAATTTGGACCATCCACAGTGATCAAGGTAAACTCTGTATATTATGCTCTGAATGAGTTACAAAATTGTGCTAATATGAGAGAGGATTGTAAAAGTCATAGAATTTTTGAAAAGCATAAGGAGAACTCCTTTACAAAGAGGAAAAAAAGCCATATATACAAAAAGATGTTGGCCCCTCTGGGCTTACAAAAATATCTGTTTAGAAAGATCTGCCCTTAGATCTTTTAAATGAAATTAATTCTACATTCGATTGCATCCTCGTGTCCATCTTGGTGACAGATCGCCCTCAGGGGAAGCCTTAAGATCTTTTGTAGCATTAACTTTGGGTCCTCGTGTCCCTCTTCGAATCTCCTTGCCGAGCTGCCTTGAATGCTCCTGAGTGTTACCATAAATGTAGATCGACTCTTCTGCCAGCAGCGATCCCAGGTGTCATAGACTTGAGGCTTTCTCCTTTCTGCCAGCTTACCTCTTGCTCCAGATCCTTCTGCATTTTGACCTTTGCTAGAATGAGTCTTCGGTCTCCTCCTAGATTCTTACAGACGCCACCACCTGTATATCGAACTAATTCATTACTCTATTCATAGAGCAGATCCATCTCGTTTCTGTTCTGTTGATCTTCTTTTCCGGGGTGGTCAATCAGTCAAATGGAAAATGGTTCATCTTTGGCTCCCTCTGATTGGTCGAACTTGAGCCACATAGATTTTCAGATGGTCAGAGGTCCTTCAGATAGAATTGCATGTCAGTGAGACAGTAATTGTGTCTCCCCGATGTGATTATGCTCTTCAGCTATTAGTGGCATAGGTCACAACCGTCGGCAAGAGTTCATAGCGAGCCCAAAAGTCATATCGACATCCATAGTGGCCGTCACCCAGACCATCGGCAAGACATTTTGCTTTCGGGAAGACCTCATGGCAAGAGCCCATCCAGTCGGGAAGACACTACCTGGTTGGCGAGACCTTTCGCCGAACTCTCATCTTGTTGTCGAGACCTTCATTTGTCGGCCAGACCTCATGTCGAAGTTAACTTTGCGGCTAGGAGTCTTACCAATTCCAAATGTCCATTTAGCAAGACCCTATCGGGTCGGCAAGACCTCACACCGAAGGCATTTCGCTTTCCCTGAGCTCCGATCATCTTTCAATGAGACTCCCATGTTTTGGCAAGACCTTTCGCCGATCTTGTTACCTTCGCAGAGACCTTCACTTCGGCGAGACCTCACCCCGACAGTGAGACCTTACAGCGAAGCCCCCATATCGTCGCCGAGACCTCAAGCAATCGGCAGGACATCACTCTGATGGCCAGACACTACATCAATGTCATCCATGTCGGGGAGACCCTTCGTTATCTATGAAACCTCTTGCCAAAGGAAAAACACATATCGAGACCCCTCCATTATCGACAGGACCTCATACTTTCGCCGAGACATCATGACGACTCTACTTTCCTTTGCCCCGAGCTCACCCTACTTCGGCAAGACCCTTTTGGGTTGGCAAGACTTCTCAGTGAGGCCCTTCCTTTCCTCGCGATGACATCTCACTTCACTGAGACCTCTCAGCGAATGTGAACCCCTCTCCCCAACACCAGCCCTGGTGAACAACTTTCGACGTGACTTTTGCTGGTTGGGAAGACCTCATGTCGAAGCCTCTATCTCTTGGCGAGCTCGGACCCTTTCTGTTTGATGAGGCCCCACCCCTGTCGGTAGGACCTTATGCCGAAGGAAAAACTTTCGGCGAGCCTAGCCTTATGTGCAACGGTCGACGAGAGGTATAGCAACCCATGGCGATTAAACTGTCTGGCCGACCGGTATATTCCTAATGAACATAACACACTGCTAGTCGGCAAGACAACAAGAGGGTCTTGCCGAATTTCCTCTCTGATGAGTTTTATGCCAAATCTGACTGAGGCAAAGATCTCCAATAGACCTCCTTGTGAAATAGCATCAGATGTGTGATCTAACCCTTGATGCAAATTCCCCCATTTGGCCTTCAAGAACATCTGAAACTTAATTTATCTTTCCTGATTGAGCCCATAGGTGAAAATTGGGTAACATTTCTAGCGACCTTTGCTAGATGTTTGCCTGCTAAACATGAGAACCAGTAGCCTGGGCCTATCCATTGGGCACAAAGTCATTGGGAAAACTCAGAAACAGACTTGGAGCAGCCTTGCACATGGCTGTAACTCTCTAGAGACTCATTAGAACACTCAGAAACTTATTGAAAATAGGGAAAAAACTGAAATAAAACTATTTACTGTGCTGGGACAACACTTAGGGAATGTAAACTGCATCTAAACCTACCCTACACTAACCAGTAAGAAATTGGTCAAACAAACCCATTGACAGGTTGGGTAAAATAACTGCCCTTTCTAAAAAAATTACAATGTTTGCTACGCTGGAGAACAACTAAAAAGAAATGAAGCATGCATGACAATTCAGTGGATGGCTGCAAGATCTCTTGCAGAACATATTCAAGCTTACTAGCCCTTTCATATGGAATGTAGACATTCTTGTTATGAGGTGGAAAGTTAACTTGAGTGTGCTCCTCCTCAACAGTACCCTCATGCTTAGGTGCAAGCAAGGTATCAATATCTTTGCTGGTCTCCATTTTGGCTAGATGCCTGATTGGGCATCCTTGTGATAGAATAGCCTCCAAGCCAATCCTGTTGGGTCTACTTTGATTAGCTGCTTCCTCAATCATAACCCCATGATGATTGGAATGAGCTACCTTGTGTGATTCAAATGAAACTATGGCAGCTCCTTCCACTTGGTTATGCTGCTCACACTCTCCAGATTTAGTTAATGATGGCTTGGCATCAAGCTTTGAGAAAAACTCCTCCACTATGCTTGAAAACATATCCTCTTCAAGTTCCTGATCAACTTCCTCATGCATGACATGTCCTACATCTATCTCATAATTTTCTCCTTGAACACTTAAAGGAGTACCTGTACCTTTCAAAACATGCTTTTTTTGATCATGCCCCTCTTCATAGATGTTTTCACAGGTACCCACCCTTTCACCTCTTAAGACCAGGCTGCCCCCATCTTCCTCTTGATGAATGAACAACCTATCAAAGTGAATTTCATCTTCTAGTTGTCCAAGCTTTAACACTGGTGTTACTTGAAGTAAGGTGTCTCTATCATCACCCACAAGACTAGGAAGTTCAACAAGCCAATCTATTGTGAGCTCATCACTTTGCAGCTCAAAACTGGGCATTAAGGTAAGTTCAATCAAGAATTGCTCGTCTTCACCTATAAATTGTGGAAGTTCATCAAATAAACAAAAAAAAATTTGAACTTGAGCATCCTTTCCTTCTTCAAATGTCTGCTATCCTATTTTCTGCCCCTCCTCCTGTTTGAGCTTTTCTTGCTATAGTTGGTAACATGCTACAGCTAACTGCATTGGATTTACTTTGTTGATCCTCTCCATGAGGAGTAAGTCATCTGAATCAATGGGCCACTCTTGAGGGATGATAGACTGATCTTGTTCAAGTGCTACATTCTCTTGCATTGAATTGAATCCCTTAAAGCTTGGAATTTCAAACTGAGAAGACTTACTAGGGGATTCGAGAGGTTGACTTTTCCTAAAGCTAGCAAACTTGTATTTGGGAACCTCTTGTTTGGAAAATTTTAGCCTCATTTCTGCATCCTTTGTAGCCAGCTGTTAGACAAGGCTCTCTTTAAATTGCCTCTTTTTGGCCTCCCATTCCTGCTCACTTGTCTGAGCTTGATAAGCTTTTTGTTCTTGTTGCCAATCGATCTCCTGTTGTCCTTCAATCTCCAACATTTGTCTTTGAAAATCAGTGATTATGTCATCGATGCACATGTTAACTCCTTGAAATTGGGCATGTGAACAAACATGTTGGTTGGCATTATGATGGTTTTTCTGAGACTGTTGTTGGACATATTTAGGCTGATGCACAAACTGAGCAGGGGTGGGAGGGAGGAAAACTTGTGGGGAATATTGATAATCTCCTGTAGCAAAGATACTTTGACTAAAAACAACTGCATACTCATTTTGATATGGCTGATAATCGGGTATATGAGCAGAATTTTCATGAAATGAGGGATGATTAGCAGTTTCATGACAAGCTGGATGATAGAACATGTCTTCATAAAATGTAGACATTTTGGAGCATTCATAGAAGTTGGAAATACATTAAAATTTCTTGTAAAACAAGAAAACTAGATCTGCTTTTATAGAAATAAGAACATACCAGCACTTAATCTGCTTGAAACCAGTTGTTATTCTCTTGGAGTCGCCAGGTATGTAAAGAAAATGCCTCCAAAAGGATGAAACTACTGCTGCACACACCAAACAGCAGTGATAAAATGCTTAAACATGAACTGAGAAGCAGGTCACAGTCCCACCGGGCGTGCCAAAAACTGTTAGCACTCTGAAGTTGAACCCTATTGAACCTGATGTTCAACACCTCAGTGTAACATGGGAAGACCTCTAAAGATGTGGGTTTCTTGTAAACAGAGGTCAACCTCCGGAGAAGGCTGACTTCCTTTGGTGTCACCTAAACTACTGATTCTTTAAAGGGAAAGGGGAAAGGAGTGCATAAAAATAAAACTAATGCTATGGTGATACACCAAACTAAGAAGAGCAATGGGATACTTAGGTTACACTTGAAAATTGACAATGACCGTAAGATTACACATCAAATTTTGTAAGCTTAGCATTAAAATTTCACAAAATAGGTTCAATTCGCACACTTTTTGAAAAAAGGAAAATATTTTCACAGAATAGAATCTGTGTGCGATTATATAAACATAGCTTGTGATTTGTATAATGATACTTTTGCAAAGGAAGGCATGAAACACAAGATAAATTTATAAAGGAATGAAATAAATTCACAAAAATAACTGGATCATTAACCTGAAATGCATGACACTTTGCAAGAACAAGATGGTAATTTGGATCATCCACAGTGATCAAGGTAAACTCTATATATTATGCTCTGAATGAGTTACAAAATTGTGCTAATCTGAGAGAGGACTGTAAAAGTCATAGACTTTTTGAAAAGCATAAGGAGAACTCCTTTACAAAGAGGCAAAAAAGCCATATATACAAAAAGATGTCGGCCCCTCTGGGCTTACAAAAATATCTGTTCATAAAGATCTTCCCTTAGATCTTTTAAATGAAATTAATTCTGCATCCGATTGCATCCTCGTGTCCATCTTGGTGACAGATCGCCCTCAGGGGAAGCCTTAAGATCTTTTGCAGCATTAACTTCGGGTCCTCGTGTCCCTCTTCGAATCTCCTTGCCGAGCTGCCTTGAATGCTCCTGAGTGTTACCATAAATGTAGATTGACTCTTCTTCCAGCAGCGATCCCAGGTGTCACAGACTTGAGGCTTTCTCCTTTCTTCCAGCTTACCTCTTGCTCTAGATCCTTCTGCATTTTGACCTTTGCCAGAATGAGTCTTCAGTCTCCTAGATTCTTACAGATGCCACCACCTGTATATCAAACTAATTCATTACTCTATTCATAGAGCAGATCCATCTCATTTCTGTTCCGTTGATCTTCTTTGCCAGGGTGGTCAATCAGTCAAATGGACAATGGTTCATCTTTGGCTCCCTCTGATTGGTCGAACTCGAGCCACGTAGATTTTCAGATGGTCAGAGGTTCTTTAGACAGAATAGCATGTCAGTGAGATACTAATCGTGTCTCTTTGATGCGATTATGCTCTTCAGCTATTATCGGTATAGGTCACAACCGTCGGCAAGAGTTCATAGCGAGCCCAAAAGTCATATCGACATCCATAGTGGCCGTCACCTAGACCATCGACAAGACATTTCACTTTCTGGAAGACCTCATGGCGAGCCTTCTTGCTTTGGCGAGAGCCCATCCAGTTAGGAAGACACTGCCTGGTCAGCGAGACCTTTTGCCGTACTCTCATCTTGTCGTCAAGACCTTCATTTGTCGGCCAGACCTCATGTCGAAGTCAACTCTGTGGCCAGGAGTCTTACCGATTCCAAATGTCCATTCGGTGAGACCCTATCGAGCTGGAAAGACCTCACGCCGAAGGCATTCCGCTTTCCCCGAGGTCTGATCATCTTTTGATGAGACTCCCATGTTTCGGCAAGACCTTTCACCGAGTTTGTTACCTTCGCTGAGACCTTCACTTCGGCGAGACCTCACATCGACGGTGAGACCTTACAGTGAAGCCCCCATACCGTCGCTGAGACCTCAAGCAATCGGCAGGACATCACTCCGACGACCAGACACTACATTGATGTCATCCATGTCGGGGAGACCCTTCGTTATCGGTGAGACCTCTTACCGAAGGCAAAACACATATCAAGATCCCTCCATTATCGGCAAGACCTCATACTTTCACTGAGATATCACGACGACTCTACTTTCCTTTGCCCCGAGCTCACCCTACTTCGGCAAGACCCTTTTGGGTCGGCAAGACTTCTCAGCGAGGCCCTTCCTTTCCTCGCGATGACATCTCACTTCGCTGAGACCTCTTAGCGAATGTGAATCCCTCTCCCTGATGCTAGCCCTGGTGAACAAATTTCGGTGTGACTTTTGCTGGTCGGGAAGACCTCACGCTGAAGCCTCTATCTCTTGGTGAGCTCAGACCCTTTTTGTTCGATGAGACCCCACCCCTGTTGGCAGGACCTTATGCTGAAGGAAAAACTTTCGGCGAGCCTAGCCTTATGTGCAACGGTCGACGAGAGGTATAGAAACCCATGGCGATTAAACTATCTGGCTGACCGGTATATTCCTAATGAACAGAACGCACTGCTAGTCGGCAAGACAATAAGATGGTCTTGCCGACTTTCCTCTCTGATGAGTTTTATGCCAAATCTGACTGAGGCGAAGCTCTCCAATATACCTCCTTGTGAAATAGCATCAGATGTGTGATCTAACCCTTGATGCAAATGCCCCCATTTGGCCTTCAAGAACATTTGAAACATAATTTATCTTTCCTGATTGAGCCTGTAGGTGAAAATTGGGTAACATGCACATAAGATGAAAATATTCAAAATAACTAAATAAAGCATATAAAAACATGATCAAACTTTATCTCATAGTGGATTGGTGCTTCTATGGCTCAAAACCCTAGGCACCCCTGGCTACCTGGGGCACCCAAAGATTCTAGATAGAATATTTTTTGAGTTTTTCATGATTTGCATTCTGCTACATTGTCAAGCCCTCTTCATTCAATCTCAAATTCTGATCGACTGAATGATTAGATGACCATGTTGATGGATTAACCATAGTGCCGAGAGGATTCTGAGCAACTTTTTCTAGGATGAGAAAACCATAATTCCATCATTTGACCTCTTGAAAGACTGGATGCTTATCTCCTCCTAGGGCGCCCATGCTTGGCAATGTTAGTTTTTATTTTGCAAATTTCATCTTTACCCTTCATTCCATGTGCTTTCCATTGCTTCAACCATTGGAGATGAAAATTTTTCTAAGGCATGAGCATCTAAGCGCCTAGACTAAGTAGGGGTGCCAAAACTTTCTAGAGTTAGCCAAAATTTTACATTTTTCATGATTCTTCAACTTCCATTCTTTGTTCTTTGTCCCTCGATCATCTGTTGTAGTTTCTTGATCTGAACAATGTTTGAGACTTTGAATTTGATACCTGGCAGTTGACTAACCTCCATTAATGACCTTGGAGATGTTGAAAAAGCTTATGAAAAAGCAGAATAGACCCACTAGGGAAAAAATGATCTTTTGATGATTCTGACTGGACCAACCTGAGGAGGAACTGTTTTTGACCAATCAAATTAGTTTGAACCCTAGAAGCCAAACTTTCTATTTTTAGAAAATTTTGCCAGCATCTGTTTGAGAAGAAACCCAGGAAAACCGAAAAAAAGGTTCTATTTTTAGAAAGTTTCTAAAAATAGAAATTTCCCTAAAATTTAGGGCCGAAAAACTAAGATCTGGGTTTTGTAGACTTGGTCGCTCTAAGCAAACCCAAATTTTCAGATTTCAAAAATTTCGAGTTTTTGATCCTCATGCAAGACATGCAAATTCTCAATTTTGACCTTTTTTGACAATTTTGACAAGACTTTTACTCATTTCTTCGAAATGCCTAAGTGTAACAAAATTTTTAATTTGGGGTTCAACACAATCATTTAAGGTTGAAGCACCATTTTTGAGACTTGAAGAGTTGCAGGTGATTGTTGGAAGAGGAAAACTTGTGCAGATTTGGAGGTGCTAATGAAGCACATAGTTGTTATTTATTTGTTGTAGTTTGTTTTGTGTTAATTTTCAGATTATGTATGGGGCATATGTTGCTACCTATTAGTAATTTGATGACTGCTAATGAATATGTAATCAGATTTCTAGAATGAGGAGATCTTTTTTTTAAAATTTCAATTATTTTCATGAAACTTTATCGCTGATTTATATGCATTGTCAAGGATTGTTTGCATGTTTATTATTATAAAAGAGGGTTGTTGAGAACCCCTCTTTTCATCGTCTACTTTATTTTTTTAGATTTACATGTTTTCCATCCATTGGAATCATGGCATATGGCAGATCTAGCTGCATACTTCCACCCACTATTGTAGCCACTTTCTTGATAGTAACATCCCATACTGCTCGATAGGATGTCAACAACTGTAACATTTATTTTGAAATATTTCTTAGGGTATGCAACAAGTCTAAACTCAAGGTATTTTATAATTCCAATTACTAGGACCTCCCTTGAGTCCATTGAAAAGCATCTTCCATAAGATTTGTTGACTTGTAATCTCAATTGATTCATTATATTGAAAGACATTGCATTTGTAGATGCTCCAAAATCAATCATGCAATTTTTTACCATTTTATCACTTATGAGCAATGAAACATAAAAGAAATCCATTTGGGAAGGACACTTTATCATAGTTATCCCTAGGTAAAGCTCAGGCACTTCTATGCATACATCATCTATGTTTATTTTGTTGATTTCTTTTTGTTCCTTCTCCAATTGAAAAATGACCTTATCTTCAACAAGCTTCTTGGAAGTACCAGGTATCAGAGCCAAGGCTTTATTTTTATGTTCATCTATTCTCATCATCTCCAATAGTGGGACAAAAAATATTAATTTGAGATAATATCTATGTCATATATGTAGGAGCATAATTAAGTGTACTAGTGGCTAGGCTACTAGGTAAAACAAGAGAACTACCCTTTCCTTCTTTTCCTTGCACATCTTCTTTTTGAACATTCCTATTTTTAGCCTTTTCTTCCTCTATCTTTTGCTTATGATACTTAGCGTTGATGAGTGGAGATACCAATTGGTCAATAGACAATTTATGACTCTTACCTTTATCTTTTGTATTTTTTCCTTTCCACATTGTAGTTTCATCTTTCCTTGTATGTCCTTGATTCTCTTGTTGATGTTCATCTTCTTTAATAAAAAGACTACCAACCTTACCCTAACCATTACTATTTCCTTTACTTCTCAAATTGTAATTACTCTTGACCTGTGCAATAGCATCATGGGTCAAAGCCCTAATTTCCTCATCTGATGGTCTTCTTAACTTAATATTAGATCTTGATGACTCAAAACCATACATAGAGTGATCATTCTTTTGCATTTCATCATGAAAAAAACTTTTTGATGTTAGTTGTCCTACACATGTCTCAAATCATCAACATCAAGCTTCACTCCTTTTGAGGTATTATACTCCTTATTTTCCAATATAGAACAAAATACATAGATTCATTAGGCCTCATGTATGGTGGAATTTTATTGAGTACCCTATTGAATCTAGCATTGAATTCTGACACCAATTCATTTGAACCCTTATTTATGCTGGTTAATTCATTTATCACAAATTTTGGGTTAGTCTTGTCCCCATATTGCTCTCTAAATACTCTTTTGAATCATCCCAAGACCCTATACTTGCATCTAGTAGATTTCTATACCAATCTCTGGCTTCACCAGTCAAAGATTGCATAAACAACTTTTTTACCACATCCTCATCTTCTACCTCAAATTCATCCATTAGATTTAAAAAATTCTTGATATGCTCTTCACCAGTCACTGCATTATTTCCAACAAACCTTGCTAGATTTGACCTTACTTCATTTGGAACTTGATTAGGATATCTAGGGATACCATAAAAAATTAACTACCTATACCTTTCCATCTATAAAGTCCCTGTTCCTTGAAAATTTCCTATTCCAAAATTTAGCTAAGCATTTTGGTTTACATGAATATTCTGTGGGATATTTTGATTTTAATGTATAGGAACATATTGGCCACCTAGGTTTGGTCGAGCATTGTATTTTATTTGATGTCCCATTTGGTAATTTCTTGTTCCCAATTTTTGTTGTTGGGTATTTTGTTGAACTTGAGGGTTCTAAGTAGTGTTTAATTGAGGATTTTTTGAAATACCATAATTTTAAGGTATTATAGATGTACTGGGATTATTTTGTTGTGAAGCATAGGGGTTAGAATTTCTCTGAGGGATACTCCCTATAGAACTTGTACTAGGAAAGCTTGTGATGCAACATTAGTATGAGAGTTAGGTGGGACTATATTTTTCACTCCAAGATTACTGCAAATCTTGACACAAGAATTTGGGAGAGGGATATTTAAAAGATTGGTACTCCCATGAGGATTCTGAGGTGTTGATATGGAAGTACCACAAGAATTGTAGGATGATTTCACATCTTCTATCCTCTTTTTCATATCATCTCTCATCCTCATGTGGATTCCTTGATTCTTAGTTCCTCTAGTCTGTTTAATTCTAATTGAAGATCATTCACCTCCTTTAACAGTTCTCCCTCAGTCTAAATCATATTTATAGATTTATAGGAGTTTGTGAAACAACTTGAGGAGTACTAATGGTTGTAACATGATCCATACTAGTGATAAAAGGATTATGATAGGAAATATGAGTTATTTTTTGGGTTGCAATATTTTCATAAACTTGTTCCAATTCAAAATTTATAATAGAAGCATTGGTTTCATTGGTTTGATTCAAAACCCTATGTATGAGTCATATTCCCTTTGCATTTTTTCTCTTTCTTTTTCAAGTTTTTCAATAAAAATCTTTTCTTGTTTTGAATCTAGCCAAAGCTCTTTCTTTTTAAAATTTTTCACATTTAACTCTGGGACTCCTGGAGTTACATATCTAACTAGTAAATTAGCAGAACTATCATCACTACTTGCATAAATGAAATGCTTTTGAAAGGTAGGATCCAACTTACTTGCATCTCTTTCTTTCCATGTATGTTTCCTATTTGGTAGCTCCATTTCAAGATTTTTTATAGGGTCACCTTTGTACATAGATCTTCTTCTTTCCATTTTGTGAAGCTTCTAACTGGTAAATTAGTAGAACTATCATCACTACTTGCATAAATGAAATGATTTCAAAAGGTAGGATCCAACTTACTTGCATCTCTTTCTTTCCATGTATGTTTCCTATTTGGTAGCTCCATTTCAAGATTTTTTAGAGGGTCACCTTTGTACATAGATCTTCTTCTTTCCATTTTGTGAAGCTTCTCTTTGAAATGTTTCCATTCTTCAACTGGCCTCCTTGAGATGTATTAGAGTAGCCACACAATTTAATGGGGATATAATTTTTTTTAGGTGTTTTGATAGGACCTCAAACTTGACAATTTTTTCTAAACTTTCTTTCAACAGGTGGCTTTTTTATGGTTAATTTTTTGACTCAATTTTCCCAAAGTTAGACTACTAGACAAAATGAGTAAATAATAGTTCTCAAGTTTTTTGGCAACAAGGGAATGTATTATGAATGATTATGAATACTCCCCAATAGAGTTTCCAATCTATTGGTGTTTCCAATTGATTGTCTAGGTTTCTCAAAGGATTAGCTAAATCCTATGCTTAAGAACCCTAGGTTGGTAGCCAACAAACAAGAGATATATTTTATATTTGTTCTCCTTTGCACTTTTGGCTCTACAAAAACAAGTTGGGTACCCCTATACACAACATCATTTGAGATACAACCATACTTAAAATGATGCTAAAAAATAATAATCTTCACAATGATATCTTGAAGGATGAGCCTGATTGGCTAAATCATATCCAAGACCCTCTATTTGCTCTATATTTTCCTGACGGTGTGGAATGAGCATAAACAACAAAAATAAAAATATAACATTCAAATTCAATTTTTATTTTTCTTAGACATGAGTTTTGTAAGTAGGCTTGACCAGTGCCTTATCCATTACAAAGTCAAAATGATGCAAATTTTCTAGATGACAAATCTAATAACAAAATCAATATTTATACAATATTATTGTATTACAATAAGAAACATGTAAGGTGATAATATTGTTAATCTCCTTATAAATCCTATTGTAATGAAAAACATCCCTAAGTATTCAATTGAAATCATTTTATTCCATTACTTGAATAGAAGTTGGTCAATTAGACATTCATCATAGCAAATGTGTAATGAGAATCTCAAGAAATATTTGATGTTATTAACATTCAAAAGAGGATTTATTACAACATGGAGGAATTAATAGTATGATCTATATTCATATGTGCAAAACTAAGCTATTTGTTGTCATTTACAAAAGAACTATACAACATTTTTCATTTGAATTTAAAATACTTAATTGCACAAGACCTAAAACTATACAAAAACTACAAAGACTAAGGACTCAAAATCCTTAAAATGAGGCTCATAATTCCCTTTTATAAACACAAGGGAATCAATAAGAAAAAATCCTCAACCATCACGTAAGATGGATAAAACAAAATCTTAGGTGATGACACTATAAAAAAGGACAAAAAAAATTATACATTGCAAAGAGGCCACTAAAAAATTTGTTGGAGGCTTTTGAGGTAGCTACTCTAGTGTATGGATCTGATTTACTCAAAAAAATTCTTTTTAAATGATATAACATTTTAGACATTCCTTTCGTAACATGCACATGCAATAGTTACAACTGGTGGAGATAGATTGAAACACAACTCAAATTTCTACACCATCCTTTTCTTTATCATCCCCATGCTTTACTGATGTATCTATCCTAGGTGGAAGAAATTGGCCGACCCTTGCCATGTGTGCTTTGTTGTCATCACTAATTAAAACCTACACCATATTAGAGAAACATAACATACTATATTCCAATTTGGAAAGTGAATCAATGCATAGGTTTAGCTGCTTTGCATCAATCTCTCCACCATTATTTATCTTACTGTACATGGGAGTAAGGATATCTACAAATTTGGACCTCTACTCATGAAATAAATTGTTTCCCCTTCGTCCTTCAAAATTGGAGGCATGTAGAACTACTCAAAACCTTCAAAGGTACTCAATTCCCTTCTCATAAGGTCTTTATACCTATTGTGATGACCAAATATGTCATCCAACAAATATGATATATTCAAAATATTAGATGTCCCACTACAATCAAAATTGGGATTTTTGGTGATAATTTTCAACAAGGTGGCCCCATGGGACCAACTGACTTGGAAGCATCTTAACCTTATTCCTTCTTGTATGTGGCTGGTGTATGCATTCCTCAAATTTTTTTAACTATCCCACACCTTATCTATCTAGGCTAGAATATTTGACAACCTATGTCCCAAAATGTTGTCAACAAAATCTACAACTCTCTTTGTTGCCCCCTCTTTTGCTGCTCCAACCTCTACTTTTCTCTTCTTGAGTTCCTCTTTTAATCCTTTAATCTCTTGGATTAAGCTCTCCTTTTTTTGTGACCTTTGAGCCTCACTTATTTGTTGTGGAGGGGGAAGTAACCCTGTGGCCACGTTTAATTTTCCCTACAATTTTAGGCTTATTGTATTATCCTTGTCCAAGTCTCCTTGTAACTTTTTATTGTTGCCTCAATGAAAAGGGTTTTATTTACTATAAGGGAAGCTGCTTAGACAACACTTGTATCCCAAAATATTTCGACTATGATATTTCTAGTGAGTTCACTAAGATCACTTATAACCTAGGGTTTATTTGTTTCAAGGAAATTGACACCATTACTAAGGTCTCATGTATCGAAAGAAATCCAAACCCAAAATAAAGGGCCTCAACCTGCTCCTTAGAGCTCAAAATCGGATCATTACCCCCTTGCCTTCTAATTGTGTTAAATGCTATTACAGATGACATGTCCCATCTTGGAAATAAGAGAAAACTTTCACTTCTAACCAATTCCCTACTTATTTGAGCAGTCATGGTATCTATTTCTCTTTTTTACATTGGCCCAAAATTCCTCAATTATTTATTTATTCTCCTTCTTAGATAGGCCTCTATTTGATATTTTCTACTATAGTTCTTCTCCCTTATTCTTGAGGGAAAAATATTTAAACTCTTTTGTTGTGATGAACTTGTCATGTTGCATGAATTCACTTCAAGCTTGAGCCCTGATGTCATCCATAACTTTCCCACCTATTTCAAAATTGATAATTAATATATCATCAGTGGGTGTTTCAATGACGACTGTTGGAGGGGGTGTATCACTCACACCATGATTTCATCACCATTAAACTCATTTGGGCCTAAAGGATAATCCACTAGTGGTCTAGATGAAGGGTCAATTTTCTATAGGGGAGTGACCTTCTAAGGACTTGATGGAACACTTATTTTGGAAGTGGAAAGACCAAGAGTACTAGGTGGAGAATTTGGCACATTTTCTAGCAATTGATCAACATTATCCAATATAGTCATGATCCTAACTATAAGATCATTAATATGTAGAAATGATCCCTCAAAAGATGGACCTACTTGTTTCCTTTTATTCTCTGCTATCTTAATTCTCACCCATAGGGCCCTCCTTTGTGTAACCTCCTTTGTTGAGTAGTTCTTGATTAAGTCCTCCATATTATGAAATTAATATGGATAAGGTGCCAATTTGAAAATGGCTCTTTTCTCATGTATGAACCTTTCTATATCACACCTTATTATATCCACTTTCATTCTGTAAGACAACAATTTACCATATAACAACTCCATACCCTCCCTTGATGTTACAAAAAAGTTTAAAAACACTACTATAGCAGGGAGGAGAGCATGGTTTTTTTATTCCTAAAATGAGTTTTTTCAACCTCATTTAGTTGTTAAATGATCTCTAAAAGAGAAATTCTATCTGGCACATTCCTAGGGAGTACATGTGGTGCCACTAGAGATCCATATACTCTGACAATGATGGCACATATGTAGAAAAACCAATCACCATAGTTGTGATTGATTCCCTTCTTAGGAATGAGGTCCTTGGGTCTCAAAAATCTTCTAACCTCCTTTGATAACCTCCAATCCACTGGGTAACCCAAGTTGTTAAGAACAGTTCTGACAAAAACTACTCAAAAATTGAATAGTTGGCTTGTCACAATCATTGTCCCAAATATAAGTCCATTCTTGGGCTGGCAATGTTCTCTTCTACTCATCCATGGTTCTGAGTTGTAGATGAGGGAACCAAACCATTCCTCCACTATACAAAACAGTGTGGCACAATAGTGAGTTTCATTTAAAGTGGACTATGTTGCTTTCCTTCTTGAGTGAAGTCAAGGATGTGCAATTCCTCGCCAACATATCTAGCATAGTCGTTTGACATCTCTACTCTAGATATCCACAACTATCATCATCAAGTTCACTGGCATCACGATCTTTCTATCCAAGTCCAAAACTTGAAATAATGAAAAATATGTCTTCACAAAGTAATCCTCAAAGATGTGATAACCAAAGGGCTTCAATTCCCCACTAGTGAACCTTCTTAATTCTTTATTAGGCCCTCTTGTCCTAAAATATGGTAGCCACTTGAATCTATAACTATCTCGGTGCCTCTGATACTCTTTTGTTAGGGCACCCAAAACAATCGACAACTGAGAATTAGGATTTAAATTGAAAACATTGCAAATATAAGCTTTGTTCAGGGGCATGAGGTATTTTCTAGTTGTAATTAACAATTCCCTTCTCTCAAGGTTGTAAGCCCTAGCAACCAATCTAATCAAACCATCATTAATAAAAACATTTAGCAAAACCATTCTTCCTAACCCTAGCTGAAAAATGTTGCATACATGTCTATTTGCTAGAGCCTTTTTTTGAAGTAATGTTTAAAAAGGACATACCCTTGAATTGGAATTAAGGGGTCTCTGCAATTCTCATTTTTGTCAAAAATATTATTCGATAGAATTCTAGACCCCTGGGCCATCCTTGGCATCTTCGCTGATCTAGGAAGCTATGTGATGATATCATCATCTAACCCCCTCTTATACACATTCTTGTAGACACCTAAAATTGTCTTGACTGGCAAACAACACTATTTAAATAACTCTCACCCTTCTGATTAAATAATACATTATTATTTAAATATTATCATTTCTCATATTCGTCTATTAATTAGATGATTTAACATTATTTAATTAATTCATCCTCAAATCAATATTTCACATCAAACACATTAAAAGCCCTAATTTCCTCTATTAATTGAATAGTTATATATTATTTAATTAATTCACTTTTTCATCAAATTCAACCAATTAAATAAATTGCATTTATTTAATAAAGTCCTGAAAACCCTAAATTCCTCTATTAATTGAATAAAATGACATTATTTAATTAACTCACTTTTTCATCAATTTTGACCAATTAAATAAATTTCATTTATTTAATAAAGTCCTAATTTAACTTTATTCCTCCCGATTAATTAAATAACGTCAATTATTTAATTATGTCGCTAATTCACTTTATTCCCCTAAGTCAATTAAATTATTAAAAAAAATTAATTATGTCACTTTCCCCCAAAATTTGAATAATTTGATTTAACTATTCAAAACATCATAAAAAATTAAATCAAACAAATACAACTTTGTTTACAAAATTCAAACTTGATTTGCACGTTCAACTCAAAAAGATTAATTAATTAAATCAACTAATTAATTATCCTCACCGACTTTCATGATTGAGTAAATTATGAACCACCGATTGCTCATTCTGATTGCCTGATTGATCTCTCTATTTACTGATAGATCAATCTATTCTTCAATCCCACAGATTATTCAATCCATTTCCTCAATTCCACTGAACACTCAAAAATGATTTCTTCAATCACACTAATTATGTAATCAATTTGCGAAGATTATGCCCATCTAAATCCTCTCAATAACTTTCGACCGTCAATCAATATATTCTACTACATGATCCAGAGCATTCATTTCAAATCAAAAATTATATATAACAAACTTCTTTCCTCTCAAAAAAGGATCGGAGAATCAATACACTTTATGCAACAAAGTAATGCCAAGTTCTTAATCGACATTGACAAAGCTTCAAACTACATCTTTAATCAACACACGAACGTTCTTCAAGCTCTCTCACACACAATGGAGGCTTCGTATTGAATTGAACAATGCAACATATGTCAATATGGATACACTCTGACACAAGATGGTAAAGCTATTTTATTTTGAATTCATTATTTCTTTTTGTCACTTTCGTTCTTGAATTCTTGGTTTTATAGTTACATTTTGTGAGTAATGAGCATAAATCAATTAGCATTTTGTTGTTTAGATTAGTTTTTGATCATGCAATATGATCTATTGCATCTTCCCAATTTCCCCCTTACACATTCTAGCATGTTCGGTGGGACCACGGTCCTTAGCACTAATCATTTTGTGAGATAGATTTAAGTTGTAGGTTCTGGAAGCGTACTAGAGAAATCTTCACACATAGGTTCCAAAAACATTTCGCAATTGACTTCAAGGTTTTGGCACACTTGACAGTTATTTCTGTGCTTTTGACATTTTCTCACGCTTTTGATTTCTGACAGGGGCACAATTGACATTTTAGGTCACTTTTGTTTGAAAACATATGCCACTTTTGACATTTTTCCGTGCTTTTTCTTGCTGAAAGAGGCCGCTATTGACTATTTTTCCTTCACTTTTGCTCTAATAATTTGTGTCCAAGATATGCAAGTTAAATTTTGGTTTCTAACGCTAATGGGTACTTGATTTGAGTGTTTGACAAGTGCTAATTGTTTGTTTATGTAGGATTTGGAGAAGTATAATTGATGTTTATCCAAAAACAATTAATGCATTTGTTATAGGGAAGACAAACGATAGAAGAATTCTAAGTTTTCCAAGCTTTCTAACTTAGAAAATATGAAATTGGTGCTTAAAAAGAACCCCACAAATGAACATTTCAATTTTTGGTGCTCTAAAATGAACCTTTTCCAAGCTTTCTAAGTTAGAAAATGCTTTCATTTGGTGCTTAAAAAGAACCCCACAAATGAACATTTCAGTTTTTAGTGCTCTAAAATGAACCTTTCCCAAGCTTTCTAGATTAGCAAATGCTTTCAAATTGGTGCAATAAAAAGAATCCCACAAACAGAACACTTTCAATTTAGTGCTCTAAAATGAACCTTTTTCAAAGCTTTCATAGTTAGAAAATACTTTCATTTGGTGCTTAAAAATAACTCCATAAACAAATGCTTTCACTTTAGTGCTCTAAAAAGGATGTTTGATTTTTGTTGACCAAATGATTTCATTTTTGTTGACGAACACTCAATTTAATTTTGTTGACCAAGTAAGACAAGGATCTAGAAAACACTCAGTTTTGGGATTAAAAATGAAAAAAACAATTTCTTTTCTTGCACATTGTGATATCTTTATCTAAAATCTAGAACATTTCACTTTGGTGCAATTAAAAAGAAAACTGTCATGTTATTCACACTTTATTTTGGGGATAGCACCACTTGAGGTGCTTAAAAAGAATGAAATTACGATGAAGTGTATGTTGTGTATGCTGTGTTTGGAAAACTAAAGTGTCTATCCTCTCCCCTCACATCTTTTGGTGATCTTGGGTGATGAAAAAACATTTTATAGTTTCACATTTGGGTCATTTTATCTTTTATCCTTAGAGAGGGGGCTTGCTTTGAGATACATCCTGCATTGGAGAACTCATTGCAAGGTCTCGAAGCACATTTACTGGCGTGCTATATCAAAGGTTGTGAAATCGTAAGTAGCTTCAAGCCGTGTCAACAATAGACTGCACCTAATCCCGCGCCTTAAGTGGAACTAGAATAGTTAAAGAGCCTTAAGTGGCTAGTGGGTGAGTGTCAGTTACTGTGTTCATAGTTTTGTTGTCAATTAAAACCTTTTGTTGTAGAGGCCAACCAGTTTCGCTAATGAGTTCTTTAAAGTGGTGCATTGGGAATTTATTTCCAAGAAATTACTTGCCATATCCGATTTTTGTGGAAATGTAGAGATTAAGAGTTCATTCTTAACATACCTCTTCATTTTCCCATAAAATTGCATGTAAAATCATCTCTTCTAGTACAAAGGGCATGAGGCAAGCCTACTACAAAGAACGTGCCTACTCCTTAAGGTGTAAAGATTGTTTTCTAAAAATGGCCATTAACCATCAAGAATCTTTGACATCAAACTTTATGCTTGAATTAAAAATGAACACATCAAAACAAGCATTTAACATGGTTCTAAAATTGTAAACCATTTTGACTTAGTGTGAATTCTTTGAAAAGAGCCATATATTTGTACTCCCTAAAATATATCCTAAACACATATCTTTGAAGGTTTTCGAATGTTTAGGCTTATATTTCAAGTCACATTAAGGAAAAAGTAAATGTTAGAAACTATGAATTGGGTGTCGTGATTTCACAACTTAAAGCCATAAACATGCAGGTCACACAAGTGTATGATTTTTGAGTCAGTCAAATACTGTTGTACCACTTGCCATACTCCAACCACAGAGAAATTGAAGAAAAACAAGCAAAAACTTGCAAAAATTTGGAGAAAATTTACTCAATCTAGAAACAAATTACACAATGGCCACTTTTGCACAAAATTCTGCTACAGTTGACCCATTTTCTACTGCAGTTTCCAAAATTCCAATGCTTTTGCTCTTTGTCTGCAAACAGTCGCTGGTAAACAATCACCACAGTTGCACCCCTTTGCACAGTTGACTCTAAAATTTGTGCATTTGCAAAATTTTAACATTTTTTCCATTTATTTTTTGCGCAATTGACATTATTTCTACCATAGTTGACCCAAAAACCAACACTTTTGATAGAATTTGTGCTTTTTCTCTCACTGATTATATAGTCTCAGAAATACAGAGGTTGCTTCTGCAATTCATTTTCGTACTTGTCCTAAAATTTGCTGCAGTAGACAAGGTTCCTATCGCATTTTCCAATTTGGTTGCTATTGTTGGTTTTCTTTGACGCTTTTGACAAACTAGAACACATTTGCACTTCATCATTGGCACAATTTCACCCCTCTACTACAGTTGACATTGAAATTTGCACACTTACAAAATTATAATGCTTTTTCCCTAGACTCTACCACAGCTGCCCAAAATTCTACCCTCCAGTTGACCCAAATTTTGTCGCAGTTGCCTTATTTTCTAGTGAAAATCAGAAACAGACCCAAAAATTGGTTAAAGCTTTCACCATTAGGAAACCAAACACCCCACATCACTTTTCATACATTACTTCACTAAAACAAAATCTCATCCATGGGGACATCTATCTATTACCCAAATCACTCTTATCAAGGGTCACAACAACATCCAGGGTTTCAAAATCATCATCAAGATCAAAATCTACAACATCAACTTTCCCTAAATGCACTTGAAAACAGAATTGGAAAACTTTATCAACAATGCTTTGGACACCATAAAAAGAGAGTCATAATATCAACATCTTGACAATCCTCAAAACACAGATTCACAACATCAACAACATTTCCAACATCATCAAAACATTGATTCATATCAACAAAAAAGTCTATTTCCACAACATCAAGTGAATCAACAATATTAATTGCCAAAACAAAATCCACAACACCAAGTTGTACCTCAAATGCAATATCAAGATGCACCTCAATCAAAGTATCAAGGAGTTCCACAACACCAAGATGTACCTCAAACATAGTATCAAGGAGCTCCGCAACATCAAGACACACCTCAAACTCAAGATTAAAGGATTCCTCAAGTTTAATATCAAGGTGCACCCCACCCTCAAGGTACTTACAACACATAAAAAGGACTTAACCATCCTTATACACACAACATGGTTATCAAGGGTCCACGCCTTCACAAAAACCCACCTATGATCAAACAAATGTCCTCAAACAACAAGGTTATAACATCCTTCCAAACCAAACGAACACACCTATTGACGATATAACCATACAATTACAAAATAACAATGAACTCAGTTACCAAAACAATCAATTGAACAACCAACATCAAAATCAAGAGTAGAACAATCAAGAGATGTTACAGAGGAAATATTACCAACCAAGAAGGAAATTCACCCCTTTGAGAGAGACTTTAGAGGTAATCATGTACAAACTAGTACAACAGGACATTATCAAAATCAATGACAGTCCAACTTATGGTGAACCAAAATTTAAACCTCCTTGGTATAACAAGTACAAATGATGTAAGTTACACAAAATCAAGGGTCACATAACGAAAAAATGCATAGAACCTTAAAATATCATCCAAGACCTTATTGATAAAAAAGAAATAACTATTGAAGAAAACATTCAAGGTTCAACCACTAGGGAAAACATTAACAATATCTCAACCTCAAAAGTTGAAAACAAAGATCAAGATCCATCTACCAATGATAAAATAAACAATATCTCTACCTAAAATGTTGTAGATAATGATCAAAAGCCATCTATTGATGATAACATTGACAATATCTCAAAAGTTAAAAACAAAGATCAAGAGCCATCTACCAATGACAAAATCAACAATATCTCTACCTCAAATGTTGTAGATAATGATCAAGAGTCATCTATCGATGATAACATTGACAATATATCAAAACTTTAAAAAATGATCAAGATCTATCTAACACTGATCATGTTGACAATGTCTCTACATCATCCAATGAGCAAAAGGACGTGAATCAAGAAGTTATTCCCAAGCATGATAAAAATCAATCACCAAAGTCTAGCAATGATCCAGTCCAACATATATTGACATCATCCAACCTCAAGGAAGTACATATTGATGAAGAAAACACTCTTAATCCAACACTTATACCCAATGCAAAAAATTCTAAGCCAAGAGCTATCACCCATATGTCCACATTCCGAGGAAATCCAAGGATCCTTTACAAAAAAATCATTCTTTGAAATTGATCCATGTCAAGAGCATGAACCAAAGCATATCGAAGATAACACCACACAAAGTCAAGATTAAGAATCCCTATCATCAAAATACTATGATGACTTGGAAAGTATCTTCCAAAACGTCCAATGTTTTCCAAAAGAAGAAAAAATCCATATACCAGGTGCACATACATCTACCCATGAGATGCCTACTCCTAATGGAAATGTAGATGATCTTCATCCAAAACAAGAGTCTCATACTCTTGATATCATTACCAAGGAATAAGAGTCGCCTACTCTTAACATCTCTACACATGATCAAGGCATAGCAGAATCTATAGACATATTAGAAATTGATCATGAGGAAGACCCTTACAATAGTCAAAGAAGCACTCTTGAGCAGTAGAGCACTGGGTATACAATAGTCAAAGAAGCACCGATATATCTTGAAGAACCATCAAAATATGATATTTCATAGGATTAAGCTGAAGATACCAATTAGGAGGTTATCCCACATATTGAGGAACCTATCACTTATAAACTTGGATCACTTACCTTAGAGAAAGCTATCTTACCAATGAAGAAGCTATCACTTTTAAAGATCCACAATAGAGCAGAGAAGGACTAGCACCTTGTTTCCAAGGAAAATTATATCCTATTGCAAATAATTATTTTCAACAAATGAATTATCAAGGCAGAGGATTAGGCCAACATGAATAGGGTATCCTAGAACCAATGCAGATTATTGGCACTCCTAAGCATCAAAGTCTTGGTTATTCAAAAATTAAGGAAGCTAAACATATCAGTGACACCTCTATAATACCGGGGGTAACTTTATCTAATGTAAACATCAACATAGAGAGCATGAAGAGTCCTTATGATGACATTGCTACCAACACTACAACTAGTCATATCATGAATCATCATCCACACATATTTCAGCTCTCTAATTGGGACCAACAACAAGAGATAAAGTTATATCAAAGAAAAGAGGAAATCATTGAAGCAAAAGAATCAACAAAGCAAAATGGAAAAAGAAAATACAAATGGATAGAAAAGAGAAAACAAGAAAATCATCCCTAACAAACTCCATTAGTCAAAGAAACTATGGGGAAATCAAAAAGGGAAGTTCATCCATAAAAAATGTCCAACAATGCAAAAGCAAGCTTCAAGAGTGACCTACAAGGTATACCAAGATGTTGGTCCCAATCGAATCTCCATATCCACCATCATTTCTCATCATCCCAAGTTTGGAAAATAAAAGGTTCCAAGCTATCAACCAATCCATCTAAATCTCATATTCCTCAACACATTTCACCATCTAGGATATCCAAATCTCGCATTAACCATGCATTGGCAGCAACTTTTATCATAAGGATTCTAAGGGCACTCTATCGCGATGTGCGTACCAAGGTAAGGTTAACTACAGTATCGGCAAGGAAGATAAGAATTATCAGGAGTTACATTCAAGCGCCCACATCTTAGCAAAACAACTCCTCCAAGTAGGACATCGTTGTCACTTCATGACAACAACAACACTAATATTAGCATCAAAAATATCTACATCAGCACCACCAGATGGTTCAACATGAGCAAAAAATTGTCACCATGATGAAAACCTGGTAAACAGGCATCTTGGGTGACATCAAAAAAATCAAGAAAATAGTCAAGATAAAAATCTTCCTCCAATGAAAACCACTATGGTGGTGCTTTGGAAAAGTACCATGGTGAAAACTTGGAAGACATGCATCATGTGTAGAATCGAGCATCTACATGCCCCAGTTTAGGTGGAAGCATCTCAAATGATCCATAATAAATCCAATCCATTTTAATCCAAATTCAACTTACCTTGATCTTGACAAATGTTTGGTGTACACTTTACACTTGCTTATAGAAAACATCTTGACATGGGTCACTATCATTGACCCTATCCTACCCAACATTATTTGAGCCATGAGGCATTGTCCAAAAGGGGCATACTCTATCCAAACATACTATCCTATCACAAGATAATCCATCATTGCTAGACACTGGGGCAAAGTACTTACATCTTGTTTTAGAATAAATCTTGATCTATGTCTTCCAAACTCATAGTGTGATCTAGGCATCATCCCAATAATAAGGTGTACCACCAACACACTGCTAGGGTAATCTTCAAAACAATTCATCCCAACAACAAGGTGTACCACCAATGCACTACCAGGGTAACCTTTAAAACTATCAAAATAAAAAACATTCAAAAAATACAAAAATAAAAAACAATTGAAAAATAACAAAAGAAAAAACAAGCAACTTTGGTTTATTCCTTCACTCAAAATTCTAAGATATCAACATTTTCTTGAACCTCACAACTAGTTCAAGTAGATTTCCCACAACATATCCTCTAGAAACAGAAGTGGAATATTAATCCAAGTTATCAATGTTGTTTAAATCCCAAAAACATGTTATGCTTTGAGTCAACCTGGTCAAACTACGCGGTCTTTGCGTGTACAATGTAGGAAAGGCTTATCTTTGATTAGCCCCTAAGGCCTTAGATCAGTCCCTTTAGGTTTCTATTATGCTTTCTTTTAACTTAGTCACAAAATTCAAAATATTTAAATATCTTGAAATCACCAAAAATAACATCAGATAACATCAAAAAGCACAAAAACATTTGAAAAGCTCCAAAAATACTATCTCCCTCATTTCCTATCTACAGTAAAACATCATCCATAATAAGTAAATTGTCACACTCACCCTTTGATGAAACAAACAACAAACAAATCAACATCAAATGTTAGAAATTTCAAGCAAACAATCATAAATATTTGATCACAATTGGAGAACAACAAAGTGACGTATCAATTACCTATCTTTTGACAATTCACCAACAACATCCTGAGACATGTCTTAATGGATCCCTTCCTATGATAGATATGATCAACACCAGATAATATCCCTACCCCAAAACAGATATGGCAAGTGATATAACAATATTGTTTTATCTTTTTGTTATCTTATCTTTTCGATTTACATTATTGAATCATTCCTAGGATCTCTCAATGATGTCCATAAGGATTTAGAGAGGAAGGAATGAGGGAAATTGAGCGTCATTTCAGTTTTCTATGTTTGTGGATATTTTTGTTATACTACCATGATGAATACTTGCTTTGTTCTATGTATGGAAGTTGTTTTGAAGCATTTCATGTAGCGGTGGCATATTAGGTGCTTAATACCTCTTGCGTTACTAGTCCAACATGTTTTAAAGCTTCTCACCGATACACTAACGAAGTTTCTGTATGTTTGGTATGAGCAAGAATATTATTTTTTTTCAAGTCAAAGTCCACCAATAGATACAAAGTTGCCTTGGTCATTAATACCCTGGTGCATCGTGTCTATTTGCTACATCAATAAGGATTGTTAAAGATATGAAGCCTCCAAGCAAAGAGAAAGAAAATTCATCAATGACTAACAACATTAATTATTCTTCACTTCTTATTAACATTTTCTTCTTGTCGCTATTTCTTTTGTCAGTCCCTGCACTTAAACACATCACATTAGCTTATCGAAAATTTGGTTCATTATCCATAATTTTCACTAAATTTCTCAAGGGGGCACCATGCATGCTATCCCGTCTGGGACATAGTGGGGCAACTCTGGGGCATAATGGGGCAAATTTTCAGCAATTTTTTTAAATTTTTCTTTGACACAATGCTCAAAATCGCATTGTATCAAAGAGGGGCAAAATGTAGACACCTAAAATTGTCTTGATTGGGAAACAACACTATTTAACTAACTCTCACCCTTCTGATTAAATAATACATTATTATTTAAATATTATCATTTCTCATATTCGTCTATTAATTAAGTGATTTAACATTATTTAATTAATTCATCCTCAAATCAGTATTTCACATCAAACACATCAAAAACCCTAATTTCATCTATTAATTGAATAATTATACATTATTTAATTAATTCACTTTTTCATCAAATTCAACCAATTAAATAAATTGAATTTATTTAATAAAGTCCTAAAAACCCTAATTTTCTCTATTAATTGAATAAAACAACATTATTTAATTAATTCACTTTTTCATCAATTTTGACCAATTAAATAAATTGGTATGAATTTTCCAAAGTCCATGAAATTGGATGCAAGTTTTTTGGATTCAACTGTGTATGTTTTTAGATTGACGTTTCAGATCACACTCAGTGATCCATCATCAGGAAGAGGAAAAAATGAATTAGAAATGCAGACAGAGCCTAATAAAGGATGGGGGAGGTGGGTTGGGGGGAGAGAAAGTTAAAATTTATATATATATATATATAAATGAAGAAAACTTTAAAAAGCCACAAATTAGTAAGCAAAGGAAGATAAAGACAAAAAAGAAATGCCCCAATTATATGGTGCAAAGAAAGAAAAGACAAAGAAAGAGAGTAACAAATAGAATGAAATAAGAAAAGAAGAACAACCACAGTTTGGTAAAAACAATGCAAATAAAGGAAAATAAAGAAAGCTAAAAAGGGACACTAAAAGAAGGGGTACAAAAGATAAACGAGCAAAGTAAGGAAAAATGAACAAGCATTAAAATAAAGAAAACAATAAAAGAAAAACCAAAAACATAAATTTATATACATACATACAAATATAAATGAATACACATACACAAACAAAACATACATATACACAAACACCTATACAAACACAAACATACAAACCTATACAAACTAAGCCATAAAATAAAGAAAAACATTAAAAACCCAAAAGCTAAAAAACAAAGAAAGGTCCATGACAAGGCAAATCAATCAAAGTTGAGAACAATGAGATAAATAAAAATGAGAGTTTGTATGTTTGTGTTTGTATAGGTGTTTGTGTATATATATGTTTTGTTTTTGTATGTGTATTCGTTTATATGTTTGTGTTTGTATAGGTGTTTGTGTATATGGATGTTTTGTTTGTGTATGTGTATTCGTTTATATTTGTATGTATGTATATAAATTTATATTTTTGGTTTTTCTTTTATTGTTTTCTTTATTTTAATGCTTGGTCATTTTTCCTTACTTTGCTCTTTTATCTTTTGTACTCCTTCTTTTAGTGTCCCTTTTTAGATTTCTTTATTTTCCTTTATTTGCATTGCTTTTACCAAACTGTGGTTGTTCTTCTTTTCTTATTTCATTCTATTTGTTACTCTCTTTGTTTGTCTTTTTCTTTCTTTGCACCATATAATTGGGGCATTTCTTTTTTGTCTTTATCTTCCTTTGCTTACTAATTTGTGGCCTTTTAAAGTTTTCTTCATATATATATATATATATATATATATATTATTTTTAACTTTCTCTCCCCCCAACCCACCTCCCCCATCATTTATTAGGCTTTGTCTGCAATTCTAATTCATTTTTTCCTCTTCCTGATGACAGATCACTGAGTGTGATCCGAAAAGTCAATCTAAAAACATACACAGTTGAATCCAAAAAACTTGCATACAGTTAAATAAATTTTATTTATTTAATAAAGTCCTAATCTAACTTTATTCCTCCTGATTAATTAAATAACGTCAATTATTTAATTATGTTGCCAATTCACTTTATTCCTCTAAGTCAATTAAATTATTAAAAAACATAATAATTTAATTATGTCACTTTCCCTCAAAATTTGAATAATCAAATTTAACTATTCAAAATATCATCAAAAATCAAATCAAACAAATACAACTTTGTTTACAAAAGTCAAACTTGATTTTCACATTCAACTCAAAAAGATTAAGTAATTAAATCAATTAATTAATTATCCTCACCCACTTTCATGATTGAGTAAATTACGAACCACTGATTGTTCATTTTGATTGCCTGACTAATCCATTTGTTTCCTGATAGATCAACCTATTCTTCAATCCCACAAATTATTCAATCTATTTCCTCAATTCTACTGAACACTCAAAAATGAATTCTTCAATCACAATAATTACATAATCAATTTTCATAGATTATGCCCATCTAAATCCTCTCAACATCTCTCAATCATCTATTAAGATATTCTATGACGCGATCCAAAGCATTCATTTCGAATCACAAATTCTATATAAAAAACCTCTTTCCTCTCAAAAAAGGATTGGAGAATCAATACAGTTTATGCAACAATGTAATGCCAAGATATTAATAGACATTAACAAAGCTTCAAACTACATCTTTGATTGACACAGACATGTTCTTCAAGCTCTCTCACACATAATGGAGGCTTCATATTGAATTGAACAATCCAACATACATCAATACGAATACACTCTGACACAGGATGGTACAACTATTTCATTTTAAATTTATTGTTATTTCTTTTTGTCAATTTCGTTCTTGAATTCTTGGTTTTATGGTTACATTTTATAAAATATACCCCTTTACAAACCCTATTTTCTTCCCTAAAAAAATTGATACCAAATAGCTTATCATGTCTACACTTCAAATTTTCATAGAGATGATCAGATGTACTTGGTTACTGCTTGTAGGATGCCCTAATTTCATTGTGAAAACCCTCATTTTCTCATAAATATTCAATAATTTTCTTTGATATTCATCTTTTATGATTTGAATGATAAAAAATGAAGTAATCAAACCATTCACTTCAAGAATTAGGTAGATATAGATCAAATCCACTATTAATGCATTCACATGCTTGAGTGCGTGTCTAGTAGTAGTCATTCCTCATTTTTGAATGTGGACCATTGATCTTAGGAGATCAACAATGATAGTGAGAATTTAAAATTTTCTTTGCGATGAAAAGACACCCTTTTGCATTCATTCAACTCTAGGACACGTGTCTTTATTTTTGGACTCACGAGAACTTGAAGAGAAGCTTTGAGGCTCTGCCAATAGTTCATTCTTCCACAAAACACTAGCAACAAAAATAATGGACACATGGAAAGATTTTGGGAGTTTGAGGAAGAGACAACTCGGTTTAACATAACCCTGTGAAGGTTATATCTCACACGAAATGGTTATATGCAACCTTTTTGTAAAAATAAAAGCATTTTGTGAGTTTTTGGGAATTGGTTTTATCTAAATAAAAGGTCCCTTGATGTAAAGGTCTTTCACAATACTAAAGGGCTCTATAAGGCACATGCCTTAAAAATAAGTTAAGGCAATTAAGAAAAAGGGGGCATCCATGAATGATGGGAGGGGGATTCGCTAGAGGACTTAAAATACTAGCACTAAAACACATCCTTTTAAAATTATTGGTTAAGGACCTATACACAGTGTAGCTAATACATTTCGCAATCTTGCAGAGAGAAAACTTGAACAAAAAAGCTTCAACAAATTGAAGAGACTGTGTGAAATGTTGACACGTTTCTAGTGGGACTTGGAAGAGCCCAAAGTATTTAAACGATAGATTAAAATATTCATAAGGACGGGAGTGCTTGATTTTATAACAAGAGGGATTGGTAAGAACATGGGATAAATACCTTAAGGTTGTCACTTGAAAGATAGGCAACCCCGGTTACAGGTAAACAACAAAACATAAGAAAAGTGCAAGGGTTTAAGATAAAAGTTAGGGTTTTGAATGAAATTCACAGTTTTGGAAGCCCTAATACATAATTTTTAACACTTCTAAAATTTAAGGATTTTCAAAATTTAGAAGGCCAAAACTTAAACTAGCTCCACCAGGACCATAATATAATTAAATAAAAATGGATTCCTCTTCATTAATACAAAGAAGTGACTCATCAACTAGAGCTAATTCTTGAGGAGGAGAGAGAGCCCTTAGTCATAAAAAATTTTGAGGGATATTTTTAGGACACATATTAGGGCATGTTCCAATTACTAGGGATGGATGTAGATCCCAAAATATAAAAGGGGAATATTCTTTACAAATAAAATTTAGATCCCTTTTGTAAATAAATTATTTGAACATAGAAATTACTTGGCTTATCCTTTTAATCAAGATATTATGAAACTCAAGTAGGGAACACAAAAGGAATTTATGAGATATTAAATGGTGTTCTATATATTTGTATATGATACATGATTATCGAGATGGTGGATTAACAATCGAGTGTCCTTCTGCAAGGATTTTCAATGAACAAATAAAACTAGTACAATTTTGGTTTATTCACATGAACAGGCATAATAGACATTCTCAATATATGTGTTTGAGACATTTTTTGTTAATTATGTACTATAAAAAATGAAATATAATAGCTAATATTATCACTAGATGTTAGGAAATTTATTAGGTCCCTAACCATCAATTGAGATGGAATTATAAAACATAAATGGAGAGATAGAAATTTCACATTGTTAATGATGTATAGAGCTACAATGATCCCATATAGGTTTCCTACTATAATACTTGATAGAGTAGCATTCTTTGAGGCCATAAAGAAAATGCATTCAATATATAAGAATATATTCAAACATTTCCAGAAGAAGGGTATCATCCTAGGGAAATTTTGGGTTTGTGATTTTACCATATGGAGAATAAAAGAATTTGATAATATGGTGGAATATGTCTATTTATTAGGAAGGACTAGTAATTTGCACATGGAATTCGACCCTAAATAATTCATCCACAACTTTATGAGAGATAAGAAGATGTATGGCTATCATAAAAAAATATATTAAAGTAGAATACTTGATAAGAAATTATGAGGACAATGCTAGAAATGAATTATAAGAGATAATTGGGAAGAGATAATTAAAGCTAAGGGAAAAAAGAAGGGAATTTGGCACATCATATTGAGGAGTTTTCCCTTTTGTTACTAATAAATTTGAGAGAACGAATTTTTTTGATGGATAATATTGAAATAATTTTAAGGGTGCTCAAAAGAGTGGTGTCTATACAAAAGTAATATCCCCTATAGGTTTTGAAATAAAGACTTATAGATAGGGCTACTTTATTTGTAGTCTCCATTGGTCAACCCTTGTTACATATGAAAGAGGAAAGAACTAGGAGGGCATCGCTATTGATAACTTAATCCCCAATAAAATAATCCAAATTGGACCCTCAATATTAGCATCACCCTTTGCATTAGTAGGTGAAGCATATGAGAGTGTTTTATAAGATATTCAAGGCCCAAAAATTATGTATATTAATTATGCAAAGATTGAGGAGATGGGGATTTTATCCCAACAAATTACCCCATTCATGTTACTATTGTCTCTCCTCATAAGAAATTATTATAATTAATCAAACGTAATACACCCATAAAGTTAGAATTTTTTGAGTGTGCAAATGACATAAGAGATACTAGACAAAAAGCTCATGATGTGTTCCTAGCTAATGGGTATTTAATAAGAACTAAAGAATTTAATTTTTTTGTAGTACATATGAGGATGATAACAATGAGTGATGATATTATTGACACTTCTCAAAGCTCACTCTCATCCTTTTAGGAGGGTTTTGATATTGTGATTCTAGAGAAATAAAGGAGACTAGGTAAAGAGAGTGGTTATTTTCTATTATTAGGTTTGGACTTCAAATCTATAATGCAATTTTAGACACTTAGAAGGAGGAAGAAACAAGAATATATTTTTCAATTTTTTGATAAAGCAAGGATATTATATTTTGAGTCAACTTTTCATGTAGACCACAAAACTTTGGCCATATGCACTATCTCTAGATTGCAATAAGTTGTATTTGGGTTATGATCTACAAGGATTGGTGGGATAGTTACTAGTAAAAGGAGTTCTAGACGTTTTCTTAAAATATATTTTTATACCTAATTAATTAATGCTTGAATTATTAACCTTGTGATATATTGTTAAAGCTCTCCCTCTCTTCCTTTCTCTTTGGAAATATAAAAGTGTTTAAAAGAGATAACCATGTATTGGAAATAAAAATATAGTGTGTGATCTCTTTATATTCTTACTCTATATACTTATTAAAATATGTGTTCTTGATTTTTTTTTTCATTTGATTAACAATACAATATAAAAAAACCTTATTATTTATTATATGGATGAATAAAAAGAGTAAATTATGTAATATAAATTGTAAGTCATTGTGTATGCTTAAATATTATTGCTTTATAATTTCAATCGAAAGGTTATCCTAGATGAATTGTTTTATAGTATGTAATGAGTTTCATAAATTAAATGAAAGATATATTTATTTTTAATACTTATTTTCCCCTTATGTATCTCATGTTCTTATTTTACAAGCCAAAATGATTATATTATTTCTCATTTACAGTATATAAAAGATGAATAACTATACCTTTGTATTATACATTCTCATGTTTGGAGGGTTAATTATGATAATCAAATGCATGTTACCTTTTAGATTATTTCGTATGGATTAAAGTAAGTTTAAATGAATGCTTATTTAAATTTATAGATTTACTTCTTCAATTTTGGCTTTGGAGGGATTCTCTTTTCATCTCATTATTTGTAATCTTTGTGGAGCGAGTCACTCATAAAGGTGACACTCCTTTAAGTGTCACAAAATTTGTTACCCTCATCTTTTGATTATATTTCTTCTATAGAATAGGGTTCCATAAAGGGATGGGTGCCACTGTTAATTCATCATATTCTTCTATTTCTATTTTTTTCTTGCGCATTCCATATTATTCCTCTTATGTGTATTATCAATATCAAGTGGAGTCACACATAGCGACAATTGACCCATTATATGTGTATTGTATTATCATTAGTGCTTAATGAATTATTTAAAAAAATGGTTGGATTTGATACCATTTTTTTCCATACTTAATTTTGGTATTACAATTTGATTGGTGTCACATACACCATGTGGATTGCAAGGGTAAAAATTTATGCCACTATAGTTCATAGAGATGGAAAATAGAACAAATATTTCTCTATAGTGTGGTTCAACATAATCATGGTAAAAGGTATGCTGGAGATGATGAAATTTATTCATTTTTTTGGATAATAACTAGAGGGAAAACCCAAATGAATCAAGCTTTTCATATGTTGTTACATATAACATTGTCTATCCATGAACTCAAAAAAATGAAGAGGGGAAATAATTATATTAAATAATTTTTTGAAAGGGCTTTTACTTGGCCACTTAAATCATCAATCAATATAAACTATAATAACTATTATCGAATCTTAAAGTTATTTTACAATCATTACATTTACATTATTTTATATTGTAAGAATATGAATTCGATTGATCAAGTAACATGAAATGAAACAAACTAAACAAGATATAGATCAACTAAAGCCAATACTCCAATGAAATTTAACATACAACATTAAGAAATATTCAATTTCAAAAGAATTAAACATAATTCAAAGCCAATGAACCTAACAAATGATGCAAACCTACAATCCCATTGTGATTAAGTGCAAATGGAGTGATATGGGATGTGGATTGCTCAATTTTCCTAATCCATGGTTGATTCCAAAAGCTTGATGAAGATTGATAATGGTGGATGATTCACAAAAGGCTCTCAAAGCTCAAAGTTTTAGTAATGAATTTAGTAGAGTAAGGGTGCTTTAATGGTTGTGAATATCAAATCATGTAAAATGTGAGGTATTTATAGATTTTTGGAATGAATCAATGGCGAGGATTTAAAATGATAATCAATGGAGGAAATTGCATTAAAGAGGTGAGGGTGGATAAAGAAATGGATAAATGGTCCATAATTCATGAAGGCATGAATCAAAGATTTAATCAAGGGTCCATAATTCATGAGAGATTAAAGAATCCTAAATTTTAGGAAAGATGTTGGAGATATTTCATGTGAAGGGAAGAGTTTGAATTTGAAAAGAGAATATTCCATGAGAATATTCTTTGTGCAAGTTGGAGGATTAGAGGAATAATTAGTTAATTAAACAATTTAAGAAAATCATTTAATTGTGAAAGTTGAGGAATTAGGAACTTTAATTAAACAATTTAGAATTATT